>PVJA010009394.1:0-60824 GCA_004027025.1 Myocastor coypus
TAATCAGTTTCTGGGGGGCAGAAAACATTGGTAGCCCATTTTCTGAAGATTTGTTGGTGAATTAGCACAAAATAACTGATCTAGCAAGTTTGATGTAGCCATGTATGTGTGCCTCAGACAGTACAGCTACTCTTTATGGATCCAAGCAAGAAAAACTATTTCAAAATGATGGAGGTCAAACATTTTTACCAGGAAAGGTATTTTGTTTTGGTCTTTATTGATCTAAGTTATGTTACCATTGGATAGAGAATAAGCAAATTGAAATAGAAGAATGAGACATGGGAAAATATTTCATTACTCCATTTTTTTCATTGTTCTCAAATTGGCTTTGTCTAATTTTGTTTGTTGAAGTACAAATTGTATTATCCAGAAATGACTATTTAGATCATCATTCAGAAAACTTTGATGTACATTACTTGTCATTTGAAACTACATGTCTTTGGACATGTCAAACCATAGTAGGGTCATTCAGAAAAAAAAAAAAAAGTTTTCTTCATTCTAGTTTTAAATGTGAGGAATATTAAAGAATCTAAGTGAGTGCTCAAACCACACAGAGACAGTATTTGCATGAAGTGGGGTAATGGATGACTGATTCTACAGTGCTTTGGGGGTGCTGAGCATGGCTGGGAAACACCACCTGGGATCTGTGTCTCAAGAGGACCATCCTTCAGAACTTCACAGCTAACATCATCTCCTAACACATCTTGGTAACATTTTCAGACCCAAGAAAGAGAGCAGCCAAACCTTCACATCCTTCTGACTGGAGAGCAGACTGACTTCTTGTGTTGAGCACCAAGTCAGTGCTGAACTGCTCTGGAGCCTCCCTCTCTAACCTCCCCCTTCTCCATCCCTTTGCACCACCAGTCTGACCCATTGTGTCTGAAATGAATGAGGAGGAGGGGCAACACCCAATTCCCTGTCACAGACCTGGAAAATTCCATTCAAATCTTTCTTCTGAAGAAGATTCTGACCTCAAACAAACAATACCCTTTGTTCACATTTCTCTGCTCCCTACCAAAGTGGTAGATTTTAACACTAGATATTCAAGAAAGGTGTGCCAAATAGGAAAGAGTGATATACAAGTCCTTATTTTATTAACACTGTAAATTCTACTTTTACAGATTTTCCAATTTTTCCCTGCTAGCAGCATAAAGACAGTTAGAGAGACTTTTGGTGACATTCCCTTTGCTTAATGAAGCTTAGAGTTATGGGCAAGTGCCTTGAACTGCCGTTATTATCTGCATGAGTGAATAAAGGCTGAGGGTCCAGATCTGTGCAGAGAGTTTTATTGCAAATAGGCACATTGATCATTCATAATCAGGCCTACCAGGTCAGCACTGCTGCTGTACCAGCAGGCTCTGGAAAAGCTGACCAAGGGAGCAGAGTGCTCAGAGATTAACTTAATATTCAAGCGGGATAAGAGTTTTCTTTTCTTACAAATCATATCTTTGCTTTCTACTGACATAGTGAGAATGGGAACCAAAATACATTTGAACTGTTTCCCATGCAATTAATCACAAGGAACACCACTTATCTTAGAGTTCTAAATACTCTATTGTATAAAAATACCACATCCTTTTTTCTTTTTAAATCAATTACGAAATAACAATGAGACAGTTTCAAAACACATTAGTAGTTCATCCCCAATAATTAATGCAATGAATATTGTTGTCTTTATGGTAGTTATTCAAAGTATAGGATACAAACATTATAATTTTCTAGTCATTGTTGGCATAAAAATTTCTTCTTATTTAACTAGGAGAAAGTAGTTGTATATATAGTCCAATATTCCATAATCGCAGTGGATTATTGGCAGAACTGGCAATATCGGAAGCTGCTCATTTAAGCCTTTTACAGCTCAGCATACTAATCTAGCTTTACTTTTTATGCATCATGGTTAAACTTTTCTGCTGGGTGGTTAACGACAAGTTAAATCAAGACCTGTATAACAGAACATGTAACTTTTGAATCTTCCAAGGTCAGTCAAATCTCCAGCTTTGTAGAACTGTTATCAGTGTCGGCCTTAAGAATGAGTCACAGCCATTGCTTGACCAGTTTGCTCACTGTGAAAGCCTGAGAGAATGTTTTCTCTTTAGTTGACTCTCCTCATGCAAATTTTATCATTTCTGAACTCTTTATTTTTCCATTAGAAATGAATTGTCACATTATATTTCTCAACAGTGCTTATTTATTTATTTATTTATTGCAGAACTAGGGATTGAACTCAGGTCCTTGTGCTTGCCAGGCAAGCACTTATTCTACTGAGTTATCTCGCCAGCCCCATATTTATTTTTGAGGAGTTGTCTCATTTTCTGGAAAACATTTTGTAATTTTTTAAATCTATATTCTCAGCATGCTACTTCAACATCTTCTGAACTGCATAATTTCTGAGGAAAAGTTGGTCATTAAATAGTATCTTATCCTCCCTTTTTTAGCTCCTTGAAAAAAATTTTAAATATCTTCAACGATTACCTTTTCATCATTGGCTTATTGCAGCTTATGTCTGATATTACTGGAATAGGATTTCTTTTCATTTGTCTTGCCTGGGATTTGTTAACCATTCATTAACCAGTAAATTAATATATCCTACTAAAATTTCAGTTAATATTTTCAAACATGTCTTCAGCCTGTTTTCTTTCTAGAAGTCAACTGACATAAACGCTAGACCAATCAGAGGATCTGTTCTTTCTTCTGCTCACCTCTCATACTGGAGAATTTCAACTAATCTATTTTAGGCTCACTGGTTCCTTTCCTTGACCATGTTGCACTCTCCTATTGCACACATCTTGCTAATTATATGGTTTCCGTCTTTGTCTCCACCACTTTGGGTTTCTGTGCTCTGACATTAGGCAGTCTGTGGCCAAGCTGTGCTGAGCGGGGGTGTCC
Source organism: Myocastor coypus (assembly GCA_004027025.1). Taxonomy (NCBI): domain Eukaryota; kingdom Metazoa; phylum Chordata; class Mammalia; order Rodentia; family Myocastoridae; genus Myocastor; species Myocastor coypus. The sequence continues at coordinate 2,887 of PVJA010009394.1, forward strand.
GCAGGTGAGAAGAGCAGCAGACTCCTCTTCTGCCTAGTTTCAGCTTTCTAAAGGAGGTTTCTCTTTGCCTCTATCCTGTTTTTGACAATCCTCTAGATCTGGGGTTAGGCAACTCAGGTTTTGAGCTTTCATCTGTTTCTTTTCTGGATCTCTTCCTGACAAGATTTCCCCTCTCACTTGCAGTTGTTCTTCCTGAGTTGACTTCTATCACCTGGCATTTTTGTCCTGTACTATGGTGCTTTTTCCAGTATATCATCTGCTGTAGCTGTGACACTTGGGCATGCCAGAATATCTAACAAAGTCAAAATTCATACACCTGTCCATCTTTTAATGCTTTATAGTATATTTAAACAATTAATTTTTAAATTGTACTTTATTCAATTCTTGTAAGTTTTAGCTGACTGCATCATTTCTCATTTACTAACTCCTCTGTGGTTTTAACTCGGGGTTTTCTATGCTACTGTTCTGTTTTTATTGTTATTGTTATTATATTTTACAATAGTCAATACATTGCATAATGTTGTCTTCATCATAGTTGTTCAGAGTAAAAGATGCAGACAATTTCTGTCTAAACCTCATTTGTTCAGGTCTTTCTTTTCATTGCACAAAGAGAAAAAAGCTATATATTTAGTCCAATAATCCTTAACAGCAGTGGATTATTCGCTCATCTGGCATTATCAGGGGCTGTTGACTTGAGCCTTTTACAGCTCAACATATTAATATGGCTTTCCTTTTTATACCTCAGGGTTAGACTTTTCTGGCGGATGGTAAAGAACAAGATATAGCAAGGCCTGTGTTACAAAAATATGTAACTTTTGTATCAGACAAGGTCGGTCAGGTCTCCTCAGGTTTACCCGGGAACCATGTACTGTAGTTTGGAAGACTTTTGTCAGTGTCAGCTATCTGGATGAATCATGGCCTTTGCTTGACCATTTTGCTCTCTGTGAAAGCTTGAGGGAATGTTTTTTCTCTAAGTGACTCTCCTTAGGCACACTATACATCATCAATCACCTTTCTCTGTAGCCCCATAATCTCCTTGAACAGGAAATTTGGGACTCCACTGAGTTATATGCTGTTACAATACAGGTTCTTTTATATCCTGTGTTCTGACTGACCTTAAAGGGCTAGAGCTAAAATATTGACTATATTTGTATCCCTTCTTTTTCTCTAACTATTTGGACTGCCATCTTAAGTTTTTAACCATTCAGAAGAGAAGCTTAATGATATTATTCCCTAAAACTTAGGCACTTGAGCTTAACATCACTATCTTTCTGAATATCAAATGCCCTAGACATAGCATGAAAAAGATATTTTCCATCAATTGTTGATATTCTAAGCTTTAAAACCCTTGTAGAATGTAAAAAGAAACACACAAATAAATATTTACACAGATATTTTTGGACTTAACATTTACAAAATTGTAGTGTTACACTCACCTCCTCTGTGGCCTTTTTTTTTTTTTCCTTGTCTCACATTACATTTTATTACTTTCTTTCTTTCTTTCTTCCCTCTTTCCGTCTCTCTTTTTTTAAAATTTTTAAGCAAACATTTACTTGAGAGAGAGTATAGAAATAATAGATATGACATTAGAAGCCACACATAATTAGAAGACCAGAACGACAGGTATTCCAAGCATGGTTTTAGTATTACACATTGCTATCCTCAGTGTATTTGCTTAGTTAACAGATATCATCTATATGTATAGTTAGTCAGGGTGTAAATCCTGCCAATTACCTGCTAGTTTCAAAAGCCTGATGGAAATGTTAAGACCATTGTCTTACAATACATCTTTTGTGTATAAGGGCATGGTTTTGTCACTATCATGGTTCCTAAATTTTCTCCTAGCTCTCTCTTCACTGTTTAATCCTTAAATTCTCACTTTCCATTTAACTATATTATACTTTTCCATTTTTATTTCTTCTTTTGAGTTCTTATATTAGGGAGACTGTATGATATTTATACATGTAGGTGTGGTTTATTTCACTTACGAGTAATGATCAAGATACGTCCACTTATATATGAAGGCTTTGAGTTTGTCATAGTTTATTTATAGCTGAGTAGTATGCCATTGTATAAAAACACCACACCTTTTTCAACCATTCTTCAGGTAATGGGCATTTTGGTTGTTTCCAAGATTTGGCTATCATAAATTGTGCTGCAATGAACATATGTGGACAAATATCACTATGATATGATGATTTCAGTTCTGGGAGAATTCAAAGTAGGGGGATAGCTGGATTGAATGAGATTTCCAGTTCTAGTTTTTAAAGGAGTCTCCACACTGTTTTCCATAATGGTTGTACCAGTTTGCATTCCCACCAGCAGTGGAGAAGTGTTCTTTTTTCTCCACAGCCTCTCCAACATTTTTTGCTGGTTGATTTCTTTATGATAGCCATTCCTTCTGGGGTGAGATGCTATCTAAATAATGTTTTAATTTGCATTTCATGGATGGCTAGTGATGTGGAGCATTTCTTCATAAGCTTCAAGTATTTTTCCCTTGTAGAAATGTGTGTCCATCTCAGATGTCTATTGCTGGATTGGGTCTTTAAATTTTGGGCCCCTAATGTTTTTTAGTTCTTTATAGATTCTAGGTAGAAGACTTATGTTTGAATAAGAGAACCTGTGCTGTAGCATCCTATAACTCAGTGGTTTCCCAAATTTTCTGGTCAAGGAGATTATGGAACCACTGAGGAAATGGATTGATGATGCATAGTGTGCCTAAGGAGAGTCACCTAGGAAATGTTCTCTCAGGCTTTCACAGAGAGCAAACTGGTCAAGCAATGGCCATGACTCATCTGGATGGCTGACACTGACAACAGTTCTACAAAGCAATGTACATGCTTTCAAAGAAGATCTCGAAGGGATTTTACATGTCTTATTATGTAGGTCTTGCTTTAACTTGCCCTTAACTACCCAGCAGAAAAGCTTACCTATGAGGCATAAAACATAAAGCCAGATTAGTATGCTGAAATGTCAAGGCTTAAATGAACAGCTTCTGACATTGCCAGTTCTGCCAATAATCCATTGTAATTATGCAATACTGGATTATGTATACAAGTACTTTCCCTTAGTTCAATGAGATGAATTTTTTTTACCCTTTTATTACTTTTAATAAGAGATGACAATATGAGCATTTCAAAACAAGTTAGTAGTACATTCACAATAATTGACACATTGTATATTGTTGTCCTCATAAAAGTTATACAGAGCACAGAGTGTAGACATGATAAATTTTCTAATCGATATTGGTAGAGACAAAAAAAGAAGAAAAAATTTTCTTCTCTTTGAACTAAGAGAAAGTAGTTGTATACATAGTCCAATGTTTCATAATGGCAGTGGGTTACCAGTGAAACCGGCAATGTTGAAGGCTGTTGATTTAAGCCTCTTACAGCTCACCATACTAATCTAGCTCTGCGTTTTATACCTTGTAATTAAGCTTTTCTGCTGGGTGATCAAGGGCAAGTTAAAGCAATACCTGTCTAACAAAACTTTCATCATTTGTATTTTCCAAGGTCAAATCTCCTCAGGATTAACTTTGGAGCCAAATACAGTGCTTTGTAGAACTGTTGTCAGTGTCTGCCATTGGGAAAAGTCATGGCCATGGCTTGACCAGTTTGCTCTCTATGAAAGCCTGAGAGAATGATTTTTTTCCCAAGGTGACTCTCCCTAGACACACTACACTTTATTCATCCCTTTCCTCTGAGGTCCTAGAATCTCTTTGACCAGAAAAATTTCGGAAACCCCTGAGTTATAGGATGTTATAGCACAGGTTGTGTTATGTTCTGAGCCCTCACTGACCTTGGCTAAAGCCAAAATGATGGCTATCCTGGTAGCCCTTCTTTTTCTCCAATTTTTGGTCTGTTAACTTACATTCTCGACCCTCCAGCAGAGAAGCTTCGTGATACTATTACTCTATAATATAGGTAATTGAGCTCAACATCATTGTCTTTCTGAATATCAAACATCTTAGACTTAGCTTGAAATTGGTATTTATCATTGTTATACTAATAAATCTCTATAGAATGTGATAAAAGCAGTGACACATTTTTACAGATGCTTAAAATACAAGGATGTACAAAATTGTAGCCTGTTAAGCACATGGTATTTTGCCTAGTCTCTTATTCTCAATTAATACCCTTTTTTGTTTTTTTATTAACCAACCATTTACTTGAGAGAGAGCTTAGCAGTAACTGAGTTTACATTGGAAGCACTACACATCTAAAAGTCCAGAATGACACCCATTCCAAGTATAGTTTTAGTGTTGCTTCAAAAGTCTTTGATATCCAAGCTGGGCATGGTGGCTCACTCCTGTAATCCCAGCACTTGGGAGGCTGAGGTAGGAGGATTGGTGTGAGTTCGAGACCAACTTAGGCTACAAAAAGTTAGCTCAAGGCCAGCTTCAACTGCATGGCGGACCCTGTCTCAAAAAGACAAAAAAAAAAAAAAAAAAAAGTCTTTGATTTTCATAAGGCTGTATTATGCCTTTCCATTTTTATTTCCTCCTTAGATTTGTATACTAGGGAGACTACATGATATTTACAAGTGTAGATCTGGTTTATTTCACTTATGAGTATATGTTCATTATACATCCATTTATATATGAAGTCTTCCAGGGGCCGGCAGGATGGCTCAGTGGTCTAAAGTGCCTGCTTAGGAAAGCTTAGGCGGCTGCAGGGGACATGGTTCGATCCCCGGCACCACATGCTGCGCCAGCCCTGCCCTCAGGGCAGGCTGAGCCGGCCATAAAAATAAATAAATAAACAAAAAAAGTTCTGAAACAATAAAATAAAATAAAATAAAAATTTTTTTAGAAAGCGAAGTCTTCCAGTTTATCATTCTTTATAGCTGAGTAATATTCATTGTATAAAAATACCACATTTTTTTCAACCATTCTTCAAAATAATGGGCATTTTGGATGCTTCCAAGGTTTGGCTATTGCAAGTTGGACTGCTATAAACATAGGTGCACACATACCGCTATGTTTTCAGTTCTTCAGGGAAAATTTCCAGTAAGGGGATAGCTGGATTGAATGAGATTTCCAGTTCTATTTTTTTAAGGATCCTCCACACTGCTTTCCATAATGGTTGTACCAATCTGCATTCCTACTAGCAGTGGTGAAGGGTTCCTCTTTCCCCACAGCCTCTCCAACATTTGTTGCTGGTTTATTTCTTTATGATAGCCATTATTTCTGGGGTGAGATAGTATCTCAGTGTTGTTTTAATTTGCATTTTACGGATGGTTAGCGATGTGGAGCATTTCTTCATGTATTTATAGGCTTGCTGAATTTCTTTCTCTGAGAAATGCGTGTTCATCTCAGATGCCCATTTCTGGATTGGGTCTTTGAATTTTGGGACCCTAATGCTTTTCATTTCTTTATAAATTCTAGATAGAAGACCTTTGCTGAATACTTATTAGTTAAAATCTTTTCAAACTTTGTGGGTTGTCTTTTCACTCTGTTGGTAATTTCTCTTGAAGTGCAAAAACTTCTTAGGTGGAGGAGGTCCCATTTGTTGATCCTTCCAAGTGTTAAACGTGCATTTTGATTTCTGTCCATGAATTTTTTCCCTACCCCAATGTCTTCAAGATTTTTCTCCTACTTTCTCTTCCAGGAGAATTAGTGTTTCTTCTTTAATATTTAGATGTTTAATCCATTTCAACTTTAGTTTAGTGCATGATGATAGACTAGGATCAAGTTTTAGTTTTTGGCATGTAGAGAGCCAGTTTTTCCAGCACCATTTGTTAAAGAGGCTATATTTTTTCCAGTAAGCGTGTTTGGCCCCTTTGTCAAAGATAAGGTGGCTGAGTGTGCTTCTATCTGCTTCTGCATCTTCTAATCTATTCTATTTATCCTCAGGCCTATTCTTTTGCCAATACCATGCTAATTTTATTTCTGTAGCTTTGTAGTATAATTTTAGGTCAGGAATTATAATGCCTCCTGCCTTACCTTTGTTGCCCAGAATTGTCTTTGAAATTCTGGGTGTTTTTGGTTCCAAATAAATTTCAGGAGTGATTTCTCCAGGTCTGTGAAGTATGTTGATGGTATTTTGATAGGAATTGCATTAAATCTGTATAACAGTTTAGGGAGTATGGCCATCTTCACAATGTTCGTTCTTCCTATCCAGGAGCAGGGAATATCTTTCCATTTTCTGACATCTTCTAGGATCTCTTTTCTCAGAGTACTGTAGTTTTCATTGAAAAGGTCTTTTACTTCCTTAGGCTAATTCCTAAGCATTTCATTTTCTTCGGTGCTATCGTAAAAGGTACTGTTTTTTTAATTTCTCTCTCAGTGTGTTATCTGTGTAGAGGAATGCCATTGACTTTTGTGTGTTGAGTATGTAGCCTGCTATGCTACTGAATTTGTATGTTCTAGTAGCCTCTTGGTGGAGTTTTTTGGGTCCTCCAAATAGGTAATCTTATCATCTGTAAATAGTGATAGTTTTACTTCTTCTTTACCTATTCTTATTCCTTTTATTTCTTTCTTGTCCAATGGCTGTAGTTAATGATTCCAGAGCTATATTGAGTATGGGTGGTGATAGGAGACATCCTTGTCTTGTACCAGATTTGAGAGTAAAAGACGTCAGTTTTTCCTCCTTTAGAATTATGCTAGCTGTTGGATTGTCATAGATGGCTTTTATCAGTTTGAGTTAGAGGCCCTCTATTCCAATTTTCTATAGGACTTTGAGCATGAATGAATGTTGGGCTTTGTCAAAGACGTTTTCTGCATCAATTGAGACAATCACATGATTTTTGGTCTTGGCTCTATTGATATAGTGTATTACATTTATAAATTTGTGTATGTTGAATCTGTAGCATGAATCCTACTTGGTCATGGTGTATAATCCTTTTAATGATTTTCTGTAGTTATTTGCAAGGACTTTATTGAGGATTTTTACATCTGTGTTCATGAGAGAAATTGATCTGTAGTTCTCTTTTTTAGAGGCCTCCTTCTCTGGCTTGGATGTCAATATAATACTTGGTTCCAGGAATGATTTTGGGAGGATTTATTCCTTTTCAATTTCATTGAAGAGTTTGAGGAATATTAGAATTATATCTTTTGTAAATTTCCTCCATAATTCAGTGGTGAATCCATCAGGACCTGGAATTTTCTTTGCTGGTAGGCTTTTAATTACATTTTGTATTTTGTTGGGTGTTATAGGGTTGTTGGGAATTCTTATATCTTCTTGATTCAGTTTTGGCAATTTGTACCTAAGAATCTGTCCATTTCATCTGTGTTTTCGATACTCTGAGAGTAAAGATTCTCAAATTAGCGATGAATGATCTTCTGAATCTCCACTGAGTCTGTAGTAATTTCATCTTTTTCATTCCTTACTGCTTTAATTTGAGTTTTTTTTCTTTCCTCTTTTTGATAAGGTTACTGTAGTGGTTGATACAATGTGTCAACTTGGCTGAATGACTCAGCAGCCTGGTTCCCTGTTGATGGGAGCCCCACTCTGGGGTACAATTGGTTCTTCCCTGGAGTATCACCCGGCCTGCCTAGGATATGATTGGATTTCTCCCTAGAACGGGATCAAGAGCCCGTCCTGGGGTATGATTGTTTCCACCCTAGGGCGCAATGAGTCCACGTCAGAATGACTGAGCACAAAAAGACTTTTTAAAGGGCTGAAGGAGGAGTCAACACTTCACTTCGTCGGAGAAGCTTCGGTCTTCGCATTCAGACTGGACTTCATCGTCTGGCTTGCAGCGCATTCTCTTCGGCCTCCAGCTTAGACCTCTCGCCTTCCGCCGCAGACTCTTCAGCCTCCAACTACAGAAACTTCAGTCCTCCATTACGGACCCGTCAGCCGACAGAGACTTACACGGAGTGCTGCAGTGAGTCCAAGCCTCGGGATTGAATCCTTCAGTCCGGAATGTGCAGATGCCCTGTGCGTGCTTCCTCATCTGACTCTGTGGCTATTGTAAGCCAATCTTACAATTTCTTATAGATTGTATATTTGGTGTTAATATCCATTCCTTATATTATATCTATTCTGTTCCGCTAGTAAAACCCTGACCGATACAGAATTTGGTACCAGAGAAGTGGGGTCGTTGCTGTGACTACCCTGACCATGTGGATTATAAGCTTTTGGAAATGGCTTACAGGAAGAGATAGGAAAGGTTCAGAGATGTCGGCTGAAAACAAAGCTGTAGAATGGCTTAAGCTGTTCAGCTTGGGCAATTTTGGTCAGAGTTTAAACCAGAAGACTGACAGAAAGCCTGCCTGTAAAGACTAGGCTGAGGAGGTTTCTGATGGAAAAAAGGATAGCATTGGTCATTGGACTCCAGATGATTTGTGCTATGGATTGGCTGAAAGTCTTTCAGAATTTTGCTCATGCCCAGAGACTTTACCTAAGACTGAGATTAAGCATGGTGGACTGATTAATCTTTCAAGAGATATTTCAAAGCAACAAACCATTGGGGCGGTGGCATGGTTGTTATTGGTTGCTTTTAGCCAGATTTATGTTGAAAATCAAGAGAAAAGAGCTAAGCAGGCTGATTTAAAATGTGAGTTTGGCCAGAAAGGAAGCACCAGGAAAGCTTTGGACTGCAAAGATGGAGCTGACAGGATCTCCATTGCTGGGAAGGAACCAAAGAAGGAAAAGGATGGCCAAAGGGCATCAAAAGAGGTGGCAGCTCTCTGCCCTTTGCAGCCCCAGAATTGCACAGGAGAGAGGCTTTGCCTTGAGAAGAAGGCCACAAAGACCCAAGTACCAGAATGGCGGCAGCGGCCAAACCAGGTTCCAAAATGGTGCTGGCATGGAGAATTTGTTCCTAGGAATCAAGGTCAGAGTGTTCATCAATCTAGGCACTCCACCCCTACAAGCAAGAGAGAAGGTAGCCTGGCTACTGCTCCAGCTGGCAGAAGACCCTGGCATCATCCATGTGGCATTGGTTTTAGGTGCATTCAGAGTGCAAGAGCTGTTAGTTTAAGAAGGCTTCCACCTTGATTTCCGAAGAAGGCCTGGGAGGCCAGGCAGTGTGCTCCTGAGAGGGTAGTGTGTGAAGCAGAGAGTGAGAACCCAATTCAGTGGAAACCCCAGAAGTTTCGAAAAGCCAGGAACATGGATCGTGCTAAGAGGGAGCAAAGCTGGCCTAAGAGAGAAGCCATGGGAATTATCACCAAGAGTGCTGTAGGAGCAGAGCTGCATGATGCTCACAACTCAGTGCAGACTGCTTCGGATTCTCCAGTTGGAACTACGGGATTTAATGTTTACCCTGCTGGATTTTGGACATGTATTGGTCCCAATGTTTTGTATTACCCTGTTGTTTGCAACTTTTGGAATTGTAATGTTTATCTTATGCCTTTGAATGTTGGATATATTTAACTCTTCTATTGTACAGGGGCTCACAGATGATAGTTTGCCTTGGATCTTTGAGGAAACTTGGGATTTGGACTTTTCATCAATGCTGAAACTATTGGGACTTTGGCAACTTTTCCAGATGGACTAAAATGTCTTTTGTAAAAAGGGATATGTATGAGACTTTGGGGGTCCAGGGGTGGAATGTTGTGGTTTATGTCTAGTTGTCCCCCCAAAGCTTCATGTAGTCATTGGGCAGAGACTTCTAGAATTTGAGACTTGATCAGTGATCCCTGGGATTATGGGTTTGAGTACTGGTGGGATTATGGGTGGAAGTACTTCTGGGATTATGGGTGTAGCCTAAGGCGGGGGCTAAGGCAGAGAGCCTGCATGTAATATAAAGAGAGACAGACTCGAGCTGGTGCTGCTGCTCTGCTGCCCTGTTTGGTTGGCTGCCTCTGCCACCATTTTGTTGCTGTTCTGCCGCCTTGAACTGGATGCTGTCTGCCCTGCTCCACTCAGCTTTGGGCCAACCGAATATGGACTGAAACCTTCACAAACTGTGAGCTAAATAAACTTTTCCTTCCTTCATTTTGAATGTCGGGTATTTGTCCCAGCAACAAGTGAAAAGTAACTAAGACAGTTACCTAGGGGCTTATTGATTTTATTTAATTTTTCAAAGAACCAGCTTTTTGATTCATTAATTCTTTATATTATTTTCTTCATCTCTATTGAATTAATTTCTGCTGTAACCTTTGTATTTTCCTCCCATCTTTTGGCTTTTGGTTTGGTTTGGTCTTCCTTGCTAGATGATCAAGGTGCAGCATTTGAGTATTTATCTGTTCCCATTCAGTGTTCTTAATGTGTGAGTTCAGAGCTATAAATTTCTCTTTAAGACCTGCTTTCATTGCATCCCATAAATTCTGATAAGTTGTTTTTGAATTTCCATTAAATCATAGATATTGTTTAATTGTTTAATTTCATTTGTAATCCCTTGATTCCTGAGGAGGGTGCTGTTTAATTTCCATTTGTTTATCAGGTTCTTGTGCTTTCTTTTGTCATTTATTTCCAGTTTAATTGCACTGTGGTCTTTAATATGCATGGGATAATTTCTGTTTTCTTGTATATACATTAGTGTGACCTATGGACCAGTATGTGGTCTATTTTAGAAACTTTCCCATAAGCAGCTTTAAAATATGTGCATTCAGAATAAGAAAAGTGGGCAGAATCTGCTCTATGTAGCCTAGCCACAGACAAGAGTCACACATCTTGTGATAGTGTGCCACAGTGCCAGCAGTGTGTCTACATTTTTTCTCAGCTGCGCCTTACAGAAGACAGGATAAAGTGAAAGACAGAGGACTCTTGCCCTACTTACAGTCTCTTGTGTTTCACTCTGTTATAAAAGAAGTTCTCGCAATGGCAGCATGAAGGAAAGACTGATATGTGGTCAGTCTGTTTACTATTGAACATTATTTCTCATTAAAATTGTTTATTATTTACTGTTAAAAAATGTACATTCAGAAGTGGCTGAGAGTTACACACAGTTTATGTCCCCTAAGTGCATTTGTTCCAAGTACTGGTTCAGTTGTGCTGTTTCTTTGCTAACTTTTTGTCTGCTCGACTTATCTTTTTGGGATAAAGGGGTGTTATGTTCTCCTATTAGGATTGTTGTATTGGATATTCATGTCCATTAAGATTTGTCGTATATAGCTGGGTGTTCCCAAGTTGGGTACATACATATTTATGAGTGTTATCTCTTCCCCTTGAAATTTCCCCTAACCAGTATGTAGTGGCCTTTTTAAAATCTCATTTGATCATTCTCAGTTTGAAGTTGAGACTATCGGAGGGTAGGATTATTACTTCTGCTTTTTTCTGAGGTGCTGGTGCATGTAGTATTGTTGTCTATCCTTTTACTTTCAGCCTATGAATTTCTTTATGAGTTAGGTATGTTTCTTGTATACAGAATATTGTTGGGCTTTCCTTCCTAATCTAGTATGACAGTCAATTTCTTTTAATTGGTGAGTTGAGAACATTTACGTTGATAGTTATAATTGAGATATATTGATTTAAGCTTACCATGTTATTTACCTGCTGTTGGTTACCACTTTATCTCGTGTTTAATTGTTTGCCCTATTGGGTGGATTCTTGTCATTCTTATTTGTGGAGTTCTAGTTATTTTGGTCACCTCTAGAATATATTTTAGTAGTCTGTGTAGTGTTGGCTTTGTCATTATGAAATTCTTTAGTTGTTCTTTGTTATGGAAGTATTTTACTCAGAGAGTTTTGCTGGGTATAGCAGTCTGGGCTAGAATTTATTTTCATGAAGGAATTGAAGAACTCTGCTCTATGCTTTTCTTGATTTCATGTCTTGTGAAGGGAAATATGCCATCATTCTGATGTGTTTTCCTTTGAATGTGATCTGTTTCTTTTCTCTAGTGGCTTTTAGTATGTTATTCTTCCGCTGGATTTCTGGGATCTTGACTATTATATGTTTGGGTGTGTTTTTAGTTGTGTTGATGTTATTTGGAATTCTATATGCTTCACTCACTTAACTGCCAATTTGTTTTCCCATATTTGGGAAGTTTTCTGCTAATACGTTTGCCCATATTCTTTTTATATCATTTGTTTTAACTCCTGTTTCTTTGATGCCTATTGATCTCATGTTGTTCATCTTTGCATCACCTTGTAGATGTTGAATAATTTTTTCCTGCATCCTAGTTGTTTTTAAGAGATCCTTTCTTACATTTTCACTAGCTGCAACAGTGTCTTCAGGATATGAAACTCTCTTTACTTTTATTAAGACTTCTTTGCCAGCTTGTCACTGAGGTTGTAAGTTCCTGTGTATCTCTTTGAGTCTGCTTCATGCAATCTATTTCTTTCTGATATTGCTCATTTAAGGAGTCTAAAGTTTTTCTAGTCACCTCTCATTTTTATCAGTGTCTTCAGAAGCAGTTATTTACTCTTTCATTATAGCTATCCTTTTTTTTTTCACTTTGGAAATTATTTCTGATCTGATTTCTTCTTTACCATTCTGCAGTTGTCTCTTTACTTCAGATGCTAATAATTCAGAGTTCTTTTTTTTTTTTTTTTTTACTTCACAGATTATTCTGATTTGATTTCCTCTATACCTATTTGCAGTTGGTTGTTTACTTCAAGTGCTATTAATTCAGATATTACTTTTTTTTTTTTTTTTTTTGCTTCAGACATTATCTCTGATCTGATTTCTTCTATACCTATCTGCAGATGTTTCTTTACTTTAGATGCTGTTAATTCAGAGGCTTATTTTTTTCCTTCAGAGATTATTTCTGTTCTGATTTCCTCTATACCTTTCTGCGCTTGTTTCTTTACTTCAGAGGCTATTATTTCAGAGATTTAAGCTGTGTGATTCCCATTTTCTTCTAGTTAGTGTCTCCTGCATTTTTTCAGGGTGGGCATAGGGCGTGAGATTGTATTTTGCTCCTTCTTGTTGTCATTGTTTATAGCACTGTCCTCTGACTGTTGGTATAGAGTTTGGTGCAATTATACCTTTAGTGTAATTCTTACCCAAAAGAGATTTTCTGTCTGATAACCTCCCTTTGATGTGCATGGGACAAATGGGGTCAGAGGATCAGGAGGTCAGTCTGTCAGGCTGTGTGGAGCAGGAAATCACTCTGGCATGGTGTGGAGGTGCCGCAATGGTGGAGCAGAGGAGATCTGTCTCCTGTTCTATTAATCCAAGGTAATCTGCTATTTTTAATGTGTTCAATACTCTTGCCATATTGTATCTTTTTGCTTCCTAGAATATTTTTATTTATTCTTTTTTTCTATCATCCCAGAAAACTTGGACTGTGATGGAGATAAATATAAAATTTCTTTATTAACCTATTCTTCTCAAAATGGGTTATTTGAATATAGCCACATTTAAATATTTAGTTCCTAGGTCAGTTCAGTATTTTAAAATATCAAGAATATTTTGAACAATTTAAAAAATAAGATAAAGTAAAAAATATACAATCAAAATAAAAGGCTATTTGAATTTAATTATTTGGGGTAGAGTTCACATTAATTATTATGTTGCTCAGTTTTCTTAGATTCACATAGTCTAAATATGGCCTTCTAAACATTTTTATGGTATATAGATTCTCCTTTTAAATTTTCAAATACATTCAAATACATTTATAACAATTCTATTCTCAGAAAATAGAAGAATTCTATTCTTATTGGTTTCATATTCTATTCTAGTTTCATATTTTAGGTCTCATTTATCCCTTGCTATAGATCCCTCTTATGGAGATGGGCTTGGCATACTCAGAAAGAAAAGAGCCTCCAGGATGTTGGGGCAGCTGATTGAATGTCTTCTTGTTACCCTTTTCCATTTCAATGCAATTGCAGTTAATTCTTTTGTAATTCTTGAAGCTCAGCACTTCATGTTGAGTCACATTTCTTTAAGGAGATTGTCTTAAATGATACAGGTTTTCCCTTTCTAGATGGCTAGACATATGATATCTATATTTTGTCTTTGTTGGTTTGAAAACAAATTAAGTACTCCTGCTGTGAAAATTTTTCCTTGCTTAAAAACAGTCTTAATGGGCTGGCCAAATATTTCAGCAGATTAAAGCATTTACAAGCAGGTACAGGATCCAGGGGCTCAATCCTCAGGACTGCCACGGCCAGCCCTGCCCCCAGGGCACGCTGAGACAGCAATGGAGACTGGGCGTGGTAGCTGCATGCCTGTAATCCCAGCTCTTGGGAGACTGTAATCAGGCAGATCACTAGGAGTCTGATGTAGTAGTGAGAACCTGAACACCCTGTAGACCCTTGCTCAAAATACAAAAAACAAACAAAAAACAGTTTTAACATCTAATCCTTCATAGATATGAAGTTCCTGTTATTTTGTAATTGTATAAAATTTCAAGATACTTTTCAAATAGGATTTGTAAGTTATGGTTATATAGGATTTTATGAAAGAATTTTAATTTGTTTACTGTGTGTATACATGATATGCCTCATTGCTTTTTAGTTTAGTACCTTGGGTAAGTAAATAATTTATTGTGCCACTAATACCTATAAAAATGACACAATGAAGGGACCTCAAAAATTTGAGATTAATTAGTTGACCACTTGGCTTTGTATGTGAATTATAATCTTCACAGGAATAGGCAAGAGATATATACAAGCAATTACTATCCTGTACAGTATTTTATTTATGAAACACTAAAGAATATGGCTATATATTTGTAATTAAGTTACTGATTGAATGCTATGTAAATAGTAATATATTATTTGAATACTTCATAAATGATATGTATTTGAAAGAATTATATATAGAAATAATTCTACCTCATCTTTGTTCAGAAAGTTACTTGATATATTTTATTATTCCATAACATTGACTATCATTATGTTGTAGACAGGTTGTAGAGACATATTAATGCTGTTCAGAACCCATCATAAAAATTAAATTTTTCTGTTCATTGTTCTGGATTTGTGATATGGCCTGACAATTGAAGTTATTAGTTTAAGATTCTTATTGTGGGTATACATACCTTTTTTGGAGGAATCCAGTATTGATTTTTCTATTTTATCTCTTTTGCACTCAAATTTTTAAATACTGTATTAGCAAAATTATACTAATAATCCAAGGAAGGAAACAATTACTTAATGTTTCCCCTTTTCAAACACCTGTGGAGGGGCCCAGCAGGATGGCTCAGTGGTCTAAAGCGCCTGCTTACGAAAGCTTGGGCGGCTTCAGGGACCGCAGTTCGATCCCCGGCACCACATGCTGCACCAGCCCTGCCCTCAGGGCAGGCTGAGCTGGCCATAAAAATAAATAAACAATCAAACACCTGTGGAAATTATTATTGTAGATCATCAAATATTTCTCACTCTCTTCCTTCCACATGTGTAGTAGGTTTGCATTTTTCTGTCCCCTTTAATATTAAACATGGCCATGTAATTTGTTTCAGCCAGGTAATCTATGTTATTTGTGAAAACTGTAGGAAACTTCATGCTTTACCATGTTAAACTCTCCCTGTTGCAAAACTTCTAAGAGCATATTTTAATTAGACTTCTAGAATGTCTTTCCAAGACAGTGATAACAACAGCCTTGACCAGGCTCATGTTGGACATCGAATATACCTTAATATTATAAAACAAGGAGATCTGTTTGTTTCTATAATAGAATATCCTGACATGTCTTGACAAAATTATTACCCAAATTAGTATTAAAAATTAGTACACAAAGGAAATGTTATTGTATGTGAAATGAGTTTAGCTTTCTGGTGAAAGGTAAAGAAGGACCTATTTTGGATGCTTGGATCATAACCAGTATTATGCAGTGGGAAAATATTTAGTAAAATTATTGTTGATAAGATCATGTACTTATTCAATTGGTAGATTTCAATAAATGGTTAAAAATCAGCATTAGTAGTTTACATTGTTTGATGTTGGCTGTACATATGTTATTATATGGGACAAACAAGATCATGAACAAATTAGACTACAGGTGGGAATAAATGGATATAAAGTATAGGGGTTTAGTATCCTGCAGATCAGAAAGACAAACGTTTCTTAACTTCCACTTATAGTATGTTGATGTGAGAAGGAATTTTAGTCATAAGGGCTGATTAATGCTCAGTCTAGTCACCATAGTATATGAGTCAAGTTAAAGCAGGTAACTACTTAAGTTACTTAGTTCTGATTGAATGATGATGTCTTAGAATCCATTGGAAGTGATACCTTTTAACATTTCAAATGGACCAAATCAGTCAAGGGTAGTGTGGCATTTTGAACAAAACTATAAATTCTACCTATCAATAATTTAGTCAAAGATTCATGGCAATTTTAAGAAACAGGACAAAATGTGCCTGAAGCAGTTGACACTGACTGAACTATAATAAAACTGTTACTAAATTTTTTCTATGGATTTTATTAAAGCACTGGAAAACTATTGCTATTAAAGATTTGTAGATCAACATGACCTGTAGTGGGTAAATATGATTTACTATCCATTCATAAAACTCAGAAGCATTAATTTTGAACTTGAAGAAAATTCATAATACCATCTGTTTAGTGTTAAGGATTTTCAGCTGTTAATGTTCTGTGTTATAGTACTTTGTAAACAGAACTGAAATAATGGCATGGATCTTTTCTTCTCCTTGCTATCTTTATGAATTACCTAGTCATTAGATGAATTAGCTAGCCATTAGATAAGACTTTTTTTTTTTTAATGGGACCAGGTATTGAACTCAGGACCCTGTGCTTGCCAGGCAAGGCCTTATTCTATTGAGCAATCTGCCTGGCCCCTAGATAAGACTATTAAAAAAAAAAAAAAAAACTTAAAAGTTTTATGTTGGATATTTTCTCCATATGTTAATAACTATAGCAATATTTAAAGCATTCTACTAAAAGGATTAATATAATTTTCAACCAATTTAAAGATTAATTCAATGTGAAGCCTTAACTTCAAAATTTTAGCTGCACACAGGTACAAAATTAAAAGAACCACAAGCTTCTCCAATGCGGGCATCAAAAGAAATCAGATAAGGTAAGAGTAAATGTTAACAAAAGAAAGATCAGATGATGTTCATACTCACCAATTATTATTTAAAATGGTGAAATTATTCATAACAGCCCAAAGCAAAAATACCACAAATGCTCATCAGTTGAAGAATAGATAATGCGTGGCATATTTACACAATGAGTTCAATGTTCAGCCACATAAAGTAGTACTGAGTTATGCTGCAACACGGATAGACACAGGAAACATTAAGCTAAGTGAAAGAAGACATGCACACAATCCTATACACTGTATAATTAATTACATTACATTCCTTTATCTTGTTCAGTGTAAGCAAATCCATAGAATTAGAAAGCAGACCAATAATTGTCAGCAGTCATGAAGGGGGATATAGGGAATAATTATCAGTAGGTATGGGATTTCTTTTGGGAATGACAAAAGTGTTCTAAAAATAGATAATGATAATGGTTATGTATATGGGTCAATATGCTAAAAAAATTCTGAGTTATATACTTTAAAATGTAAAATTTGAGAAACATTAACTGTCACTTAAAAACAACAACAAAAGACTAGAATTAATGTAAATACCTAATGGTAGAAAAACAGTGAACCAATAATCATGAACCAATAATCTGAGTGTGATTTTCTTGGTCTTGTGTTTAATTACTTTAGGCTTCACTCTGCAGAATTTGCAAGGTTGTTTTGTTGATTTGTTTGTGTTTTTAATCTTTATTTATTTGATACAGGATATCAGCTTCCCCAGTGCTGGGATTATAGGTGTGTGCCACCACACCGAGTTTTGGTGGCCAGTACAGTGTGTCCAGTGTGCTGGGGCTCAACACGACATGTGGTACTGTGGATTGAACCTTGACCCTTGTACTTGCCAGGTAGGAGCTTGGACCACTAACCTATCTCCCCAGCACTGTTTGTTTTAAAGGTGCAGTAATATAATTATGATAAGGTTGGACCATTGAAATAAAATTATTTCCATAGATAGAATTCTGTGAGACATGGTGGCACATAGCTATGGAGGCTGAGGCTGGGGCAAAAGCATCGCTGAGAGTTTAAAACTAGTCTAGGCAACATAGTGAGAAACTGTCTCAAAAAAGAAAAAAAAAAAATGTGAAAGAGAAATGACATCAAAATCTGGAATCTCTATGGAAATATTACTTCTTGACCAGAAGCAATTGGATATACTTTAATGTAATTCAATAGGAAATTGTGAGTCAGGGAAGAATTTAAAGGAAAATATATTTGAGGAGGAACTGATTCATATGGCAACATGCAAGATGGAGTGAAATTAGGAGAGCCTGAAGAGGCTTACTAGCTAGGGAGCAAAAGTTGTGCCAGCGTGAGCTTGTGAGTGGCTGGAGGAAGATGAGTGTGTGCAGACCAGCAGTGCTGTGGGGTCACAGAGACATCATCCACCCTCCTGATGTTGTCTTGCATGGAAATTACTAAAAATAGTTTTAAAATAACATGGTTGCACAAAACAGACTAACTCCTTAGAGCTGAAATGAAAGTGGTTGTTAAAGGCCTGATGGGACATGAACAGATATACATGAAGACTGGGCATTCAAGTTTTATACAAATATGATTGAAAATAATCATGTATTGCTGGAGTCAGAAACCATCCCCACTTCATGTCAATGCAAGGATTTAATAGGTTTTAGCCATTCAGTGAAGGAAAAATTGAAAACACAAAAAAAGAAATAGTGTATGTTAAAACATACATGCCAACATACCCATCAAAGAAACTTTCAGTTAAACTGGATGTGGTAGTGCATGCCTGTAATCTCAGCGCTGTGGAGAGAGAGGCAGGAGGATAGACATTAGTTTAGGGTCAGCCTGGAATACATAGTAAGGCCTTGTCATGTAATGTAACATAACATAACATCAACCAGAAAATTCCACTTATGTTAAGTGAAACTTCAAATTAAAATTTAAACTATGTAAGCAATTCTAATGTTGTAAAAGAGATCCCACAAAATCATCCAAAGAGAATTCACTCTCCAAAAACAGAGATGCCTATAGAGACATCTTATTTTTAATATGTGTATTATTTGAAAAAGGTAACTAAAAGAATAATATTCATAAAACCAAAAGGACATTATGAAATAAAAACCATAAAAAATTAAACCAAGAGAAGCTAAATATGAATAAGTATGAATTAGAATCTTGGAACTAAAAGAGATGTAGTAATATTTTGACATTTCATCTTAACCCAGTCAGGATGGCTAGTATCAAAAATAGCAAAGACCATGTTGGTGAGGAATCAGGGTGTGATAGTTTATATCTGGATGTCCCTGAGAGCCTCATGTGCTCACTGGTGGGGCTCTGAAGTGTGACTGAGTTGTGGCACATTAGAGTTGACCTGCTGCCACAGGTGAGATCTTGTGGGGGAGGTGAGTCACTGGGTGTGACCTGGGCAGATCTGTCTCTCAGTATTCTCCATTGACTCTCTCTGCTTCCTGGATGCCTTGAGATGAGCAGCTTTCTTTGGCCAGACCCATCTGCCATACTGCTTCTATCTGACACCAACTAACCATACAAGGACTAAAACTTATAAATTGTGAATCTAAACAAACCTCTTCTCTTAGTGTGGGGTATGGAGTCTCAGCAATAAGAAAATGACTTAGGGCAGATTTTGGTGGCAGAGAACTGGGATGCTTAGAGTTACTCTACCTGACTATGGTTTAGAAGCCTCTTTAACCAGTTCTATAGGGTTAAGTTTTAGAAAAGATTGCAGATCCCAGGCAGAAAAACAGCCCTTTAATGCTTTGAGCTGAGCTTGATGGGAAATAGTGATCAGAGCTCAGAAGGCCAAATTGCTGACAGGAAATGCAGATAGCAAAGATCACGCCGAGGTGGCAGCTGGGAATGAGACCTCCATTGGCAGTTGGAGTCTAGGTCTTGTGTATTATGCCCTTGCAGGCATACATGCCCTGGCATAAATCAGTGTATACTGTGCTCATATCCTTAATCTTTGTAGGAAACTAAGGTTAAGGGCAGAAGACTAAATAAGCTGATAGAGGAAATTTAGGCAGCTCTACATTAAGACTCAAGAAGAAAAGCACAGCTGAAGGACTTTTAAATTTTGAGTTTCACTGAAAAGCTTCTGTAAATTTGGAGTCCGCAAATTTGGGGCTGAGTAGAGCTCAGCTTGAAGATATTAGCATTACAAAGAACTCAAGTGTCTTGCAGCAGGACTAGAGGGATGCAGTTTTCTCAGGTGCTCCAGTTTTTGGCCCACAGAAGTGAAAGGCTTTGCTTTGAGAGGAAGCTTGAGGGCTCATTCCTGGAGAAGGATTTGCTAAGGAATCAGCTGCAGGATTTGGTTCTCAGTGCTCAGCCATCAAGGAGCATGGAGCCCTGTGCAGCTGTGATGCAAAAAGACCTGGCTATTGCTGGAGCAGACAGAAGACCTCAGCATCATTTACATGGTGCTAGTTTTATGGGTATATAGATCACAAGAGTTATAGGGGCGTGGAAGCTTCCACCTAACTTTCAGCAGAAAGGGATTTCAGTGCCCCTGACAGGGCAGTGTGTAAAGCTGTGAGAATGAAGCTGAAAGAGCAGTGAAGACCCAAAGGAGTTGGAAAGGCCAGGAGTGTGAAATGTACAAAGAGAGCTCCAAAGAGTAAGCAAAGCCAGATGAAGAGAAAAGCCTGAACTTCATTCCCAAGTGTACTTAATCCCTGCCAGGCTTCCGATGGTCCTTCATCTTCTCACCTAGACAAGACCAGCTCCCCGTACAGTTTACATACCTTACAACTGTAAGAGTTGGTTTTGTTTAAGGCATGGGAAAAAGAATTATCAGTTCTATGTAGGACAAGTGCATAGACCAAGTTCATTGAGTCACAGCATCTCATAAACGCTACCAGGCCATCTATTCTGTGGGCATGGTCATGGGAGGGAAAGATATACCATGTGCTATAAAGATGGTACAGCAAAAGCTGTCAGAGAGCATAAAGACCAGGTTTGGCTAGGAGTAAGCTGAGCAAGTCAGAAATAGTGCAGACAGAATTTTAAACTGTAAAGACTGGAAAGTCAGTATCTGAGCGAGCAACTGAGCCAGTTACAACATGAAGAAAAGGTAAAGATTGGTCTGGGAATATAGATCAGTAGTACAGTGCCTGCCTAGCAAGCACAAAGTCCTGAGTCAGATTCCCAGTACCAAAAATGAAAGAAAAGAAAAGGTAAAGGTTATTGCTAAGAGAATTCTTTTATGGTACACCTAACTTTTTAAGACTGACACATAAAGTAGAAAAACAAAAGAAACTCCAAAGAATAACTAAATAATAATAATGATAATAATAATAATAATAAATAATTAAAATAAATAGGAGTTCTTATAGACTTGAAAGGATAAAAGCATATGACTTAGAAAAATAAAACCAGATAAATGAACAAGAGGATTTTTTAAAAAACATCACACCTTGCTTTAGTAAACACTGGTAAAGATATGTCCAGCGGAGTACATGAATCAAATTGTGTATCCTTGCCTGTGCAGGCAGAATGAATTCTATTTGAACTCTCATTTGCCTTTCTCCAAAGCAATGCTATTACTAGGATACTAAAATCCTTCCTTAAGGTTCTAGCTAAGTGGGAAGTGTAATGCAAATATTTGCAGATGAGTCAACTCCATTTATAAATAGTTTCCTAATATTTTGACTTTCTGATGGGAGTCTGCCAAAGTAAGGGGTGTCTCAGAGATTTCAGAGGACAGGAGGGGTATACATAGTATATCTCAGTACATACATAGTAGATCAGATACCTAGCCCAACCTGCAAGTATCTGGAATTCCATTATTGTCTTTATGCAAAGTTTTTTTTTTTTTTTTTAAATGGAGTTGTTTGTTTGCTCATCTTGTTTTACTCATTTTGGCCAAATGTCTTTCCAACATTTTAAAAAATCATTTTGGCTTCATTTGTGTTCCCATTTTACTGCTTGGTCAAATATTCATTGTTATAGTCACAGTTTATTCTTTTTGATAGTAGAAGTACAAAGCTCTGTCTTGCTATTGGTGCCACATAGCTTTCTGAATAAATATTTAAATATATGCTTAGGGAATACATATGGCTAGATCATCCAGGAACTCTGGTGTCCCTTGGGCAGCTCCGCAGCAGGGTACAAAACCTTGAAATAGCTTGTGCATTTCTCTCTGCTTTACTTCTCTGGGCAGGAATGTAGCCTTCTTATATTTCATAATCTACAATACAACCTAAAGTTACACGAGCTCAGTACATTAATAAATCAGTTTATTTCTCTGAATTCTCTATCACCATGAAAATCATGTTCTCTAGTAGGGAGGTTTTGACCTTAGATTTGATTTTCTTTTTACCTCATCATGTAGGGAACAGTCATACAGATAAAAAGTCTACTAGGTCATTCTTGCCCTTCCACCTACACTATTCTCAGAATATGCCTTTATATAATATCTAGTAGTATAGCATATGAAATGTGTAGAAACTTGTACAAACACTCTAGTCAAATCTAAGGAGTCATTATTAAACAGGAATTTATTCCCACTTAGGCTGTTTTGGGGAGAATTATAGAGAAAACTTTTTTTACAATCTCAAAACTTTATCATTCAATGTTGACCAAATTATAGTGGAGATTGATTATATTCATTTGAAAAACCATCTGTTCATACCAGATAATATTGTATTTTAATAGATGTGGTTTGAAACAGACTGAAGAGTATATTTTAAAGTTTGCTTCTATTTTAATCTACCTACAAGTTTACCATAACTCACACACGTCAAACTGAATTACTTATATGAAACAGGTCTTTTTTTCCTATTACAAATAATTCATGCTTGAAAAAGATTAGTAAGAATACAAAGGAATGTATATTTAGCTGAAGTAGAATTCACAAAAGCCTAGAGTCATGAAAGAACATACATAGTTAAGAAGCACAAATTCTATACTGTTTCAAAGGCTCAATTAAAGTATTTCATAAAGAAAATAAGCCAATTCAATCCAGTAATTTAGAACTCTGCTGTAGAAGGAATATTTTTAAGTTTTAATACCACTCATAGTCATTATATAGTACATATGACCATATATTATGTGCTCAATATTACACTAATTCTAAAGCTCCACAGGGAAAAAGGTAGTATCTCAGGACTCAGGAAATGACAACCTAATTAATTTTCTACAGATTCAGAAAGACTTCTACAAGTTTCTGTAGGTGTCAGCATCTTTTGAATGAAGATGAAAGAGCAGTGTAATTTGCCTGAACTTGATATGAGGCTCATTGGTTCAGATCTAACTTGGAGACCTCAATTTTCCTACTAAGATAGATGTTTGTGCTCCTTTGGCCCCTGAGAAGACCCTGACATTACCACGGCTGATTATGCTTCTTCATGTGTGAGGGTTTAGAGCTGAAAGTTCCCACAAAGTCTCATGCATATGGAAGGGGATTGGATCATGGAGTGCTACACTTATTAGTGAATTTATCCTCTGGGGCCTGGCTGGGGGTGGGTCAGGGGGATGACTTAGAAAGATATATTCTTGACTCCATCTTCTCCCTTTGTTCTCTGCTTACTATTTGCCAGTGGTTGATATTGTTCCTCTTTCATGGCTTTTTACCCTACTGTTTTTGCTCTGGAGCCAGGAAAACAAGAACTGAAACCATGAATTAAAATAAACCTTCTGAAATAAAATAAAATAAATCTTCTGTTTAAATTGTGGATGTCAGGTATTTTGTCCCAGTGACAGGACAGTAACTAAGACATGTATGTTGCTGTGCTGGGTGCCCAGAGTCCTGTATTCTCAACCTTGCAAGATCCTAAAGGCACAGTATCTTGATTGGGCTGGTAGAACATGACACTTTCGGCAGAACGTGAGAAGTGCCTTCAGCCCAGCCTCTGTTGTACTTCATCACCTGAACTATCAGGCAACACTACTGGGGCCCCACTGCTGAGGCCTCACAAAACAATGTCAGACCCAAAACAGGCATGAGAAGAGATGTGCCCATTGTTTGCTCTCTCACTCTTTGTGCTAACCTTGCTAAAAAATAATTTCTTCTCATAGGACTCTAGGCCCCCGTACAAATAGATGCCCATGGGCTGCTAGCTAACAGTTCATCAGATACAGAGACATTCTACCTTGCAAATAAGCAGGGAGTCAGAGAAGACAGAAATAAAAGTTCTAATACTGTTCACTTATCAGTTTTAGGGACATTGGTAAGACAGGCACTAAGCCAAGTTCAGAGAAGTGAGAGTGGGAGTTGCACAGTTCCCTGAAAGATGGACAGTGAAGCAGAGAACCTAAGGGTAAGCTAGGATTAAGTGAGCTATGAGGGGCTGGGCCAGTGCACAAGCATCTAGCGTGGTGTTTATGAGGGTCTGAGGGTGAGAGAACACATTCACTTTCGAAGATCAAATTCTGGCCTTCTTCAAATGCCTAGTCCCAAAGTCCAAAAATCTTGTATAAAATCCATCCTCTGTGTTTATGATTTATTTCTTCATAATCCTCTTTTTCATTTACCAGATTAAGCCTTGAATTCTAATTATTTGTGAGGGTATTTATCTCCCATTACTAGAAGATAAGCTCAGGGTGGGTCCTGCTGAATTATTTTGCACATACTGCACATTAATAATCCCAATGGCTTGCATATAACAGGTGCTTAATTAAAAGCAATATGCTTGAAGTGACTGAGCATGTTTGGGATAAGCAGACACATGTTCACAGCCATGGAGTGGGTCCAGTGTTCAAGCAAGTGACTGGCAGCACACTCGTTCTCGATGCAAAGGAAAGGCTGGATGACAACTCATTTAATTTTAACCTTCTTGGTGCTAGCTGAGCATGTATGAGGTAATGGGTAGTCATTTAGTTCTTTAAACTCTACTTATTAATTTATTAACGGTATTAAATACCTACTCATATCAGATACCATATTTTATTTCAGAAGTAAATTAAATTATTCATAGAAAATATTATGCCATATCTGTGAGGATGAAAGTGTAATAATAAAACCATCATGTGCAGGCCACACTAAGAAAGACATAGAAATTAACTAGATATTATAGCAAAAAGTTATTTATCCTAACAAAAAGGCAAAACAGCACAGACTGGTAAATACTCCTTCTGCTGTGAAGGAATATTGGAACATTCTCTGAAACTAAAGTTATATACAGAATTATGGGCAAAATAATGTCTTTGAAGTGACTAAAGTAGCATGTTATTATACTGTAGCACTTGTTGCATTAGGAAAAAGTTTAAGTGAGTCAAGGTAAATCCATCTTTTAAAAGAGCAAGTATAGCAAATATAACAACAGAATAAGAAAACTTTGTACAGTAATACCTCAGTTCATAATGCTACTGTTTGCAAACAGTTTGATTAGAAAACAGGATTGTTTGGCAAAATTTTGCTTCCATTCATAAAGTCTTTTTTTTTTTTTTTGGTCTTTTTTTTGAGACAGGGTCTCATTATGCAGTTCAGGCTGGCCTTGAGCTCACTTTTGTAGCTCAGGCTGGTCTTGAACTCACACTGACCCTTCTGCCTCAGCCTCCCGAGTGCTGGGATTACAGGCGTGCGCCACCACACCCGGCTTCATAAAGTCCTTATTGGGTGATGAAACACAGCCATGACTATCTGCCTCACTAAGTATAAATGCAGCCATCTTCCCCAAAATTGTGGAACGGGTTTGTAAACAGAGGTTTCATTGTATGTCCTCATGGAAAGAAGGAATTGTGAAAAGAATACCAAGAAAATATACAAAACACAAAATAATGTTCAAATATAGCAGCATTTGACTCTAAAGTGGTAGAAATTGTAATACTTATAAGTGGGTTAATCTGGTAAATTGAAGACAAATACTTGGCATTTTATATAAGGGAGTTGAGCAGGGAGTTGGGAATGTATGGAGTGGAGAAGAATTCTAGAACAAACTGTATGCTTGAGAAAGGAACAGTAGGTTAAAGTCTACTGTTTAAAAAGAATGTTTAAAAAGAAAAATGAAAAAGCATGTTAAGGCCCATGAGATAACTCAGTGGATTAAGTGTTTGCTTAGGCAAGCACAGGGACTGGGTTTGATCCCTGGCACCATATGCCATGCCAGCCCTGCCCCTGGGTGTGCTGAGTCATCAACTGAGTCTAGTCATTGTGGTGCACACCTATAATTCTAGTGTTTGAGAGGATGAAAATGGGAAAGAGAGAGAGAGAGAGAGAGAGAGAGAGAGAGAGAGAGAGAGAGAGAAAGAGAGAGAATGTTAACAACAGCTTCCAGCTTTGCTTTGTGGCCCTGCTTTATTGCTGCCACTTCTGTTCCTACCTGCCCTCCAGAGATATACCAGTATTGATTCTCTTACAGTTTGTGTACTGGCTGTGAGCAGGGATCATCTGCTCTCAGGTTGACAAGGACACACTGAAGGTGACTTTACCTAGACTACATTGTTGTCAAAGGGTCAGCTGGGGAAAGATCTATCTCTCCCCACCCAAGGTTGTTGGCAGAATCCATCTTTTGGTGGTTTAAAGATTGAAGTTCTGGGTTTTTTCCAGCCAGAAGTTTGAGTCTGCGCCTCTGCTTGAAAGTTGTTACCTATGGGTTTTGTCATAGACTCTCAGGACTTTTCAGACCTGGTGGAATGTTTTGTTTCCATCTGGTAAGAGTATATCTTATATAATGAAATATGATTGTGAGTATATATTTGGTTAGAAGCTTGCCCTCAAAGGGAGGAGATTACTGTAGTGTGACCTTCAATGCACAACAGTGTGTCACCTTAGAGTATGTCAACAATTTACAATGATTTCCTTTATTTTTTAATTATGAATGTAAGTATTCTTAAAATAGCTTTCAGGCTGGCCCTTCCATTTTTTATACAGTGGCCAAAATAAGCAACTATAATTTTTTAAAAAAATAAGTGACTATAAAGAAAAACCATAAATCAATTTAAAACTTTCCAGTGATGCCTGTTTGCACTGGGAATGAAATTGCAACTCCTTGCATGGTTGATATGGACTCCATCAATGTCTGTGACTTAAGCTTAGATTCATCTTATTTCTGGCCCCTGTGTTCCATAATGACTTTTTCTTTTTGAAAATATTCAGAGTTTTTATTTGCTTTTGTGATAGGCCTTCTTACCTTCTTCCTGGGCTGTTCTTCCTATAGCCTTTGAGTTGTGGCTCTGTGTTACCAGCATGCTCAGCACAGCCCTTGCCCCAGGGCTGCTGAACACCAAGTCCAAAGCAACTTCTGACTCTCAGTCAGGTGACTAGTTAGGTTGTTTACAGAGGGCCTATCAATATGGTATCCTTTTCTTTAACTTACTAGTGTCCATCAAAGTATTTATCTTATTTGAATGTAACCATCTTGTGAGCAAGGCTTTTTTCCTGGTACTCACGGGCATGTCCACAATGCCTAGCTGGATGTCTGACACCTATGAATTGTTTTTAAAAATTATAGCAAATAAATAAAGTAATAATTGCCATGTGAGAACTTTCAAAAGCACAAGGTAAGAGGGAGTGGGAAGCACTTTCTACAGACTGTGAGTGGCTCAGAAATTTAGAGCTGGGAAAAATGATACAACAGTGCTGATGAGCAAGCCTGGCAAGTATTGAGAGTCTGTCTTTGCAGGCCAATCCTTTGACAGTAGTTGTTGACAGGCTCCCTGACTCACTAATTAGTACTGTAAAATTTCAGGTGAATGACAGTAGCTTAAACATTAATTGTGTTTTTTGTAGCTTCAATCACCGGGCAGCTAATGTTATAATTGATGGACACTGCCAGTCACTGAGATAGATGGAAATTAATACTTAAATTACCATTGTTAGAGGTCATAATCACATTTACAGTGGCATCAAAAGGTGGTGTTTTTATATGGCCTCAATCAGTTAAACTGTAATATAATTTTTGGACAAACAAGCATATATTAATACTTTGGGGTGGAATGTTAATATAAATACATGTGTGTGTGTATACATTAAATTTTAAATTTTAACCTATAAATCTGATTAAGTCTAACCCATCCTCCAGTGCAAAGTCTTTTAGGGAAATTACAAAGAAAATTAAATTGCCAAACAGAAATTCTCAAAAATGAATTATTTATTCCATAAAGGATGTTGATTTTATCTTGGAATTCTTATAATTATTGGCTATAATTTTTAGTTTTATACGCTTCCCCATGTTGTAAAGGAAATAAAATTTTGGAACCTATTTAAAATGAAGCATACCCAACTATTTGACCCTGAATTTGTAAAGCAGTTTTTCTGTTCCCCTCCTTCTTTTTCCCTTTTTCCCACCATAGTTATTTCTTCCCTTTGAGAAGTTTTTATTTTTCCCTTTCTCAATAACTATTGCAGATTTTGTACCTTATTAATTTTTTAGTTTCTTACACTAGGAAGGCAAGATGATGTTTCCACATGTGAATTTGGCTTATTTCACTTATGCATGGGGTCTCTAGTTGCATCCATTTACCTATAAAAACCTGAAGTTTGGGCTGGCGAGATAGTGCAATGATCTAAAGCACCTGCTTAGGCAAGCTTAGGCAAGTGCAGGGACCTCGGTTCAATCCCCAGCATCACATGCCACACCAGCCCCACTCCCAGGACGGGCTGAGCTAGCTAGCAAAAAACAAACAAAACGAAAAATGCAGGGGTGGGGAGATTGCTCAGTAGAATAAGTGCTTGCCTGGCAAGTACAGGGTCCTGAGTTTAATTGCCACTACCAAAAAAAAAAAAAAAAAAAAAACCAAAATAAAAACCCCTGAAATTTATCCTTTTTTATGGCTGAGTCATATTGCATTATATAAAAATATCACATCTTTTTTTATCTATTCCTTAATTGATTGGTATTTAGGTTGTTTAGCTGGCATTTAGCTCTAACGATTGTGCGGCTATAAACATGGTTGCACATAAATCACTCTCATATGATATTTTTAACTCTTCTGGGAAAACCCCTAAAAAGGAAATAGCTGTGCTAAATGGAACCTCTAATCCTAGTTCTCTTAGGAATCTCCACACTGACTTCTACAGTACTTGCACAAAGCTACACTCCCACCAACAGGGCAGAAGGGTTCTTTCTTTGCCACAGCCCCTCCAGCATTTGTTGTTCATTGATTTCTTTTTTAGGAAAGGGTCAACAGGGTGTTCAGGGTCTCGCTACTAGATCAGACTCACAGTGATCTGCCTGTTTACAGCCTCCCAAGAGCTGGGATGACAGGTATGCAACACCTTGCCCAGTGTCAATTACCATCTCAGTGTGCCTTGGGTGAGGCTGGCACAGCAGGCCTGGGGTCATTGATTTCTTGATGTTAGTCATTCTTTCTGGAGTGAGATGGAATCTCAGTGTTGTTTCAAATTGCATTTCTCAGATTACCAATGACATTGAACATTTTTTCATACATTTATTTGCAATTTGTATTTCTTCATCTGAGAAATGTGTATTCATCTCATGTTCATGTTTGGACTGGGTCTTTAAATTTGAGGGGCCTGGTTTTCTCCACTTCTTTATATGTTCTAGATAGAAGTTCTTTGTCTGAGGGACAGTTGGCTAAAGTTTTTTCCCCTATGCTGGGTTTTGTTTTCACATTATTGATGATTTTATTTTGATACATAGAAACTTTTTAATGGGATAAGATGCCCATTGTTGATTCTTTGAAGTACTTACTGTGGAGTTTGATGTTTTGTTAATGAACTCTCTGACTACCTCTATGTCTTCAAGATTTCTGTCTATGTTCTCTTCCAGAAGATTTAGTGATTCTGTTTTAATATTTAAATTGTTGATCCATTTTGACTTTATTTTAATGCATGGTGATAGACATAGGTCTGGTTTTAGCTTTTGGCAGGTGGAAAGCCAGTTTTTCCAGCACCGTTCATTAGAGAAGTTATCTTTCTTCCAGCGAACATGTTTGAACTCTTTGTCAAAGACAAAGGTGGCTGAGTGTGTTTGTAGTTGTTTCTGCATCTTTTAATCTGTTCTATTGGTCCTCATGTCTATATCTTTTTTTATTAGCCGATTCCACATTAGTTTCACATTAGAATTGAGGATTTGCAGTTGCTAAAGTCCCCTCAAGATATCAGGTTCTCTTAATTCTTCATGCTTCTGTTCATGCATTTATTTATCTATCTAAAATTGTCTTTTTTGCCGGGTGTGGTGGCTCACGCCTGTAATCCCAGCACTTGGGAGGCTGAGGCAGGAGGATCAGTGTGAGTTCGAGACCAGCCTGGGCTACAAAAGTGAGCTCAAGGCCAGCCTGAACTATATGAGACCCTGCCTCAAAAAAAAAAAAAAATAAATAAATAAATAAAAAATAAAATTGTCTTTTTAAAAGAAACTAACTCTTAATCATTTTTACTACTTAACTGAAAATTTTGTTTTGTTTTGTTTTGGCACTGGGGATTGAATTCAGGACCCTGAGCTTGCCAGGTAGGGGCTTATACTGGTGAACTATCTCCCTGGCCCTAACTGAAGTATTTTTATAAAAAGTCCTCTTTGTGTTTTCAAACTTGGTTAAATGATTCCCCTTTCCTACCACTGAGGGAATTTCCTTGTGCTAGAATTAGTTGTGTTAAACTGAAAGTATGCATTTTTCTATCTGCCAAAATGTAAAGAGAAATTCTCCATTTTAGCATCTTCATATCCTCAGTGCCTATTTGGCACTCTCTCTTTGGAAGTCAGGAAGTCACACAGTTTGAATAGAATGATAACATTAAATCATTATGTACTCTCACTTAGACACTGCAAAGTAATGAAGGTGTTTTCCTCACTTGGAAATGGGTTGATGAATTAGTTATAAGTTTTTGATCATTTTATCTGGATCCATTTCAGAACATCAGATAACATTAATTTGAAAAACCACATTATTTTCAAAGTGTTCTTCTTTCCTTGATAACACCTTTAAGTCATTCCTAGAGAGTTTATGTGTGATGCCTTCTTTATCTACTGCCTAATTGCATTCTTCCTCTTTTCACAGTCAATTCTTGATTATCCGTGGTCCTGGTAAGGAGGGAGAGCATGGATAATCTAAAAATCTTATTTGCATCAACTGCCTGTCTCACTAAACCTTTTGCCAGAGACAGTAATGAGTGCAGCAAAGCTGGTCGAGGTGTAAATGAGCTGTGAAATGGCAAAAGCTCTGGCTGCCAAAAATACAGGAAATGAAAGGCTTTGAACAATGTACATCTTGATAGTTATGGATAGCATAGAACTGCCTATACTTTAATGATGAAAGCAGTCTTTATGGCTGATAATGAAAAATTCTTATGTCTTCTTCATGGTAAGAATGTCAGGACTTATTTTACTCAAAAGTACATAGTTGCATTCATGTCATTGTAATGAACAGGTCTGGCTGTCCTTGAATCGTACTAACACCTGATATTATATTCTGTTCAAATAGACATTTAGGGAACATTACATTTCATTCTAAAGTTTAAGGGGCAGTTACAAGATAGGTGTGTCAGGACAAATAATGTTTCTCTAAACAGTTACTGAATTCCTGCCTTATTTCAATGCACTTGATAAGGAACTTCCAACTGGAGCTTTTAGTACCTATGTATATACTTTTGATTGCTGAAATTCATGAGAGGGAAAATATTTTAAAACTTTGCAAAGCATACTCTCTGTGTTGGTCATCATTCTTCACAAACAAAACAGAACGGTGAGGGAGGGATGGAGGAGAAGGAGAGAGGGAGGGAGAGAGGGAGGGAGAGAGAGAGAGAGAGAGAGAGAGAGAGAGAGAGAGAGAGAGAGAGAGAGAGAGAGTCCATGTCACTGGGATGAAGGATCTGTGCTAACAAGCTGAGGGACCTGAATTGGAGCCAAGAAGCAATGTTCAAGGTAAGTACCAAAGCTCCCCTGAAAAGTTCCAAGCCATCATCAGTGACAGTGAGGATCTGAGCTTTAGCAATGAGGAAAGCTGAGTTCCCATCAGGGAAGCCAATACAACAAGCTTCTCAATGGCTGGAATGTGCACCATCTTTCCCTCTGGAGCTAGGAAGTGATGCTCATGAGGAGAACCAAAGCTCCTCCAAAGTTCATTGGGAAGGCCAGCATGACAAGGTCCTTCAGCAAAGCAGCCCAAGAGAACTAGCAGCTTCCAACAGGTCCAAAAGCTTTCCATAGCTTTTCCTGTTCTGCATTTATCCTGTTGGCAACAATCGTCTGGTGGAACTCCTGTACCCACCACCATGCTAACTCAATTCATCTGGGTGTAAAAAGTTGACCACCACTTAGCTATCCACCATAGTTCCTCATCTTTCATAAAAATTTAAAATTTTATTGAGATGCATCACATACCATAAATACTTTTCAATGTAAAAATAAAAGACACTTAAGATTACTTTTCAGTGTATATAATTTGTGTGTGTGTGTTCGTGTGCGTGTGCATGTGTGCATGTGGAGTTTGAAACCAGGGACCCAGTATACAGTCAATGACTATAATTACATACTTTTTTATTGTTTTAAATTTTGAAATCAGGTCTTGCTGTTTCCTAGATTAGATTCAAATTTTGCTCCTCTTACCTCAGCTTTTCAAGTATGGGAAACACAGGCATGTAGCATTGCATTCAGTGTTTTTAGATAAATTCACAAGGTTTTAGAAAACTCACTACTTCCAGGATGATTTTATTGCTCCTGAAAAAATGAGTGTCATTCCACTCCATTTGCTGGAAAGCACTAATATTTTCCATCTCCACATTTTTTAAATTTAATTTTATTATTTGTTTTTTTCTTAATAGCATATAGTTTTTTATTGTTACATGAAAAGATAACACTTTACAATTTGCTAAGACAAAAACACAGCTCAAAAATGAGCAAAATATTTCAGCAGACCATTTCACAAAAAAAGATACAAATGGTCAAGCTCCACATATTTTTAAGCTATTATGAATAATGCTGCTGAAAACATGTATATAAATTTGTGTGAAAATGTATGTATTTAATTTTCTGGGGTATATACTTTAGAGTTTCTGGGTCGTGGAAAAACTCTCATATTTGAGTTCTGAGGAGGTATGAGACTTTTTCACTGCAGTTTTACAATTTTATGCTCTCAACAATGTATGATGTTCCAGTCTTCATTTGTCCTCATCAAAACTTATGATCTGTCTTTTTGATGTAGCCATTGGTTTAGGTGAAAAATAGTGTCTTATTAAGGTTCCCATTTGTATTTCCTAATGCCTAATAATTTTGAGCATCCTTTTATTGCTTATTAGTCATTGATACATCTTCTTTACAGAAATTTTTACTTAAATTCTTTGCTTATTTTTTAAATTCAGCATTTGTAAAGTAATAAATTATAAGTTATTCATATATTTTAGCCACAACTGTTATCAGATATACAATTTACAAATATTTTCCCTCGTTCTGCACATTTTCTTTCCATCATGATAAAGTTCATTGAAGTAAAAGTTTTTAATTTCAAT
This sequence comes from Myocastor coypus, assembly GCA_004027025.1. Lineage (NCBI taxonomy): Eukaryota > Metazoa > Chordata > Mammalia > Rodentia > Myocastoridae > Myocastor > Myocastor coypus. The sequence goes on from PVJA010009394.1 coordinate 36,049, forward strand.
GAATTTTGATTATCTATTTCTCTATCTTATTTATGAATTTGGTGTCATATGTGAGATATGTAATCCAAGGTCACAGAGATTTATGTTTTCTCCTAAAAGTTTTACGGTTTAATTAATTAATTAATTATTGAATTATCTTTTTGAGAAGGGCCTTGTTATGCAGTTCAGGCTGACCTTGAGCTCACTTTTGTAGTTTAGGCTGGTCTCGAACTCACACCTATTCTCCTGCCTTAGCCTCCCAAGTGCTGGGATTACAGGCATGCACCACCATGCCTGGTTTAACTCCTATGTTTATTGTATGATCCATTTTGAAGTATTTTTTTGTCCAGGTTGTAAAATAAGGATTCAACTTCATTCTTGTGCAAGTGGATGTCTGCCTGGTACAGCATTATTTGCTTAAAAAAGAAAAAGAAATATTATTTCCCATTCAGTAATCCCAGAATCCTTGTCAAAATTCTATTGACCTTAAGTGTGTGAGATGAATTTTTAATCTAAATTATATTCCATTGATTTATGTGATGATTATTTTGACAGTAGCAGACTCTCTTGATTACTGTAGCTTTGTAGTATGTTTCCAAATCAGGAAATATAGTGCTCTACTGGCCCTGCCCCTGGGACATGTTGAAACAGTGACTGAGACTGAGTATGTTGGCGTGGGCCTCTAATCTCAGCACTTGAGAGGCTGAAAATAGGAGAATCACTAGGAGTTCAATCTATGTAGTGAGGCCCTGTAGACTCTGTATTAAATACATGAAAAAAAAAAAATCAGGAAGTGTGAGTCCTTCAGTTTTTCCCTTTTTGATGTTGTTTTGACTATTTAGGGTTTCTTATAATTCCATACTAATTTTAAGATCAATGTGTTGATCCTGTAAAATAGTAGGTAGGCATGTTGGTAGGGAGTACACTGAATTTGTAGATTAGAAATTATTTCCATGTTCATAGTATAAAGTTTTCCAATCTATGAGTGCAGGGTATCTTTCCACTAATTTATACCTCCTTTAGTTTTCTGTGATAGTATTTTATAGTTCTTGCATGAATGCTTTACATTTTTTGACAAATTTATTTCACTCTTTTTATGCTATCATAAGTGGGGTCATTTTCTTATTTTTGCATAATGTTTAATGCTAGCGTGTAGAAATAAAATTGATTTTTTACTGTTGATTTTGTATCTCTGTTGCTTCATAATGCTCGCGTGTATGGGTGGGGAAAGGTAGCATCCTGGCCAACTGAGAATCCCAAATGAAGAGAGCCTGAGCATGCCCGGAATGTGACAGGCAAATCCTGACGAACTAGTGTTGCTTAATGAAATGCTGATTGTCTTAGACATCAACATTACTTTTGATATGGAAGAGTAAAACTTGGGGATACTCTTAAAAGTGTGGACCAGTGCTTAAGGTGATAAGAGAAGGAAAGATGAATCAAATGTAAAGTGTTGCACTGCCCTATATGTTGTGTACATATACTTGATTGTAACTAATCTTGTTTTATGATTTTTGAAACTGTATGTTTCAATGTATAGTTCAGCTTTGCCTGAACTCACTACATCACCCAGGCTGGGCTCAAACTTGTGGTAGTCGTGAGTGTTGGGATTATGAGCATGCAGCAGCTGATTATAATCTACCTGATTATAACCAGCCTTTAATCAGCACCTATAATACATTTGTGCATGCCTTCTATTTGACAAGGAGATTGACTCTCAAATGGGATCATAACTTGGGATAATAAGAAAATTAATCAGACAGAGCAAAAGAATGATGTGCCCTGGTTAATCTTATTCTATTTACATAGAGAGTTTCTATTGTGTTATTTAGTTTACTGATCTCCAAAGAGCTTGAATGTTACAAAATGTATTTGCATTAAACTGTGCGTGGACTGAAGGGATAACATGGCAAAATGTCTCTTACAAGAAAGAGGAGGAAAAGACGGAGAAGGAAATGCAGGAGAGGAAGCATTTTAGATTGTTACACACTAACAGTATAATGCAGATTTATCTGTGAAATAAATACTGTTATTAGCATCATCCCTGCTCACTGATGAGAAAAAATTTAAGTGAATTTAAAATTGCTCATCATAGTGCTGCCAGATAACAGGCAGTGAAATCGGGTCACTGCTACCAAAATCCTTATTTGCACTCTTGTCTTGTGCTCAAAGGATAGCTGTTTTCACATAAAGGGATATGCCAGAGTGACCCTGGCAAGGAATTAACATTGGAGTTTTAGATATGTGAGCTGGGAAAGTGCCAATCTTTCCCAAGTCTTAGTTTACACAGTTGTACAGTAGGGGTCCTAATATACCTTGACATTATTTCAGGGTTTGAATCAGAAAAGTGTTTGTGAAATGACTTTGTAAAAGTACAAAGGCTGACAGACAGAAGACATAGAGAAGCAGAGGCAGAATCAACCTCAGCCTGTCACTGGGTCAATAAGTGATTACAAGTTACTTGTCTTTGTATGAAAGTTGTGTGCTGGTTTTAGTGCCTGAAGAGTTTTAGTTCAAACAATACTGACTGACAAGATTTGCTTTGGGTCTTCCTACAGAATAAAAGCCTTGAGGAGTATGAGATGGCCTAGCTCTGTTCAGACTCTGTATTTAAAGGGGCACGATGGGAAGACAGCTGTCGAGGCTGTGCTTGACTGGGAGTCTGGCAAGCTGCTTAGTATCCTCTGAACAAGAGATGGAAAGATCTTGTAGCATATTCTGTCTGGGGTCTGCAGGAGATGGAAAAGATTGCCCTATTTGTTATATTTATTGGAGATATTATTATTTGTTTTATGCCGTGTGGAGGGAAGGCCAGAGCCATAATCTATTGATCATTTAGTTTTATGAAGTTCTCAAATGGGTGATCTGGTATTTTTCTGACAGAGAGGCTATGGTTCTTGAACACCAGTAATAAGGTTGTCATGTAATTTTCTTCTCAGCCTTTTTATTGCTTTTTATCTCTTTGCTGATATTACCTCTCCCCATCCTCACCTCACCCCTTGCAACTGACTTTTTATTTTATTTTTTCTTCTAGGGATATATTTAGGATAAGCTTGATTCATTCTACACAACTTATCCTATGTGTTTAAGAAATGACCCGTCTTAGCTTTCCTGTTTCATCCTGAGACTCAGTCTGCTTGCTGCATCTGCAATTGTGAAGTCCTTGCGGGAAACACTGGGGTTAAACTGGGGGAGAAATAGGTCAGGGAAGCAGAGACCAAATGTTCATTCTGCAGCCACAACTTGAGCAGATGGATAACAGGATGAGGTGCCCCGATTTATGGACCCTGGTTTTCTGTGAACTCTTTCTGGATCCCCTGAGATTCATGTTTCTTCAAGATCCCCAAGTGCTGTGAACAGAGAAACATAGAGGGTGGTGTCTTTCTAACAAAAGGACTAAGGTTATAGTCCTGATGCTTGCTCTTTACACAGAGAATGAGAAATGAGAAACATCCTCTCCCTCTTATTGATCTAGAAGTCTGCTAAAGAATCCAGAATCCCAACAGGAAATCCTGCTATAAAGCTCTGCTTTCAGTTGGTGACAAATGAGTGGTATTGCCCAGTTGTCACCAGTCACCACCATCTAGATGAAACTCTTCTTGCCTTCATGCCAGGCAATCAATTGAGAAAAGTGGATCAAAAGCATTCCTAGGTTAGTTTATTCCTTTTTTTTCCAAGGAACACCAAGTTAAGGGAGAGAAACTGTTAAAACACAAAACAGAAAGACAAAGACACCCTTAGGGACTACCCTGGAAAGGGCTGAAAGGCAGCAGAAAAATTAGTGTTGGCAGCCAGTGCCCAGGCTAGCGAAGAGTTAAGTGCTGAGTGACGGCAGGAGGCCAGCATTATAGCTGGGGAACAACTGCCTAATGTCTTTCCACTGGGCTGCTTAGCAGAGCTTCATTACAACTGTAATTGTGTGCTGCACAGGCACAGCACACAGAGGGAGCGCTCACAGTAAAGGTATGATTGTATTGCCCACTGCCATGCCAATTACTGGATATTAATGGCAGGATGGCATGCATATGCCGGAGCTGGGAAGCAGAAGGTTAATAGATGAACAGCACCAGAAGAGCCCATTTATCAGTTTCTATTTATCTCTCCTTGGGAGGTGGCAGGTTTACAGTAAATACCTTCTGTCCTCCTAATTTCCTAATGATGGGGATAATGATGGAGAATGGTGAAGTCATTAACTGGGACAGGCTCTGTGCATCACTCTGTCAACCACATCTCCCCAAGACCTGCAATGAGAAGTGATGGGCCCCAGCTGTTTACTAGAACCCAAGCCCCTCCTGCAGTCCCTTCCATCCTCCATTGTAGGCTGGAGAAGCAACTCCCCAAATGAAGAGAAGGGAGGCCCTGAGGACAGTGGAGAGTGATGGAAGGGGCGCAGGACTCTCCGGCTAGGAATACGGCTGCTCCACCTTGCACAAAACCTGGAAGAATCATGACACATGCTAGAATGCATCACAGAGATTCCGGGGCTACCATGAAATAGATGTAGAATTAGATAATAAGTAGGAAATACAAGTGAGTGTGATAAGGGAGGAAAGACTGGTTGATTTTACCAAGTGTCCATTCCAGAAGCTGGGAGGAATTTAAATATATGGTCTATTTTCTTACCTCACTACTTAATGGAACTACTTAATGGAACTACTTATTTTCTTACCTCACTACTTAATGGAATGTTGGAGAAAAGCCTTCACAGAAGTAGTTTTTGGCTTCAAAATCTTGAAGACAAAGTAAAACAACACAGTTTTCTTTGGATGTGTTTCTTTTCCTAACAATGATCATAAGGTACCTACTTCATCTATTTGTTCATACAGAGAAGTATTCTATAAAGTGGAGTTTAAATAACATGCCATTCAGAAAGATCCAAGCCACGCAGCATCTAGTCAGAGGTGGCTCATGCGTTCGCTACCTATCAGTCACCATTCTACAGTGTGGTTAGCCTGGCCCTTGTACTGCCTAATTGTACCTTGGCTTTTGCTTGAGTAGCTTATAGAGCTCTTGGAAAACCATGATCTTGTTTCCTATCTTTTTACTGGGATCCCACTAACTATTCCCAGAACTTGCTTTTTTTCACTTGAGGCAAGCTGTTATTTTTCTTACCTGTGTTACAGTTATTTTGTAAGCAAATAATAGAGAATTACTTAGACCAAAAAAAAGGATGGGTATCTTAGTGACATGAGTGCTGTCAAGATCAGGCATGAAGTTAAGCTGTGGTAACACTGAAAATGTTGACATGAATCTCTGTCTCTCTCTACTCTTTCTTCCCTCCCCATTCCTCTTCCTTCCTCTCCCTCTCTCCTTTTTGCTTATCTTAATACTCTATCCACTAAGTATTTTTCTTCGCTATAAATCACTTTCCATTTAGCTCAGAACGTAAGTGGAACACAAACCTAGCTTTCTGTATTTTATAGTCACACCTTGAAGAGAGACCACATCAAGCCACCTTTCTCTGTTTCTCTCTCATTCCAAGGCTGGAACTTTGGTGAAGTTTATTCTGCTATAGCCCAAGACACTGGACTCGGTCACATGGATGTGTGTGCTGGACCCATGTGAGCATTAGGTGTGGGGGCCCCCAGAAGAAAGGAAACTGAACCATGAAGACTGCTCATTAGGCGCTCATTAGTTGCTAGGTCCAACAGAGCTACCTGCTTACTTGGTTCCTAGAGGCAGGAAACAGGGACATCATGATCACATCTGTGAGGTTGTATCTCTTGGGAAGTTCAGGAATACTAAGGAACTTCCAACAGCATACCTGGATCAAATCCTTTATTCACTGGCCCTGTGATCACTTTCACTGTCCTTATGATATCAGTTTAATAACTGGGATAATAACAATGGCGCTTAACAAATGGGGAGACACGAGAATAAATGACACACGTGTGTAAAATGCCAACAGCGCTCCTCAGAAAGCCCCTACCATGTGTGTTAGCTATCACCGTTGTCAGCATGAATTTTCAGTTTGATATGTTTTTTTTCTCCCAAGATGAATCAGTCATTTTTAGCAAATGAGATAGACTGTGTTTTCAGGAATGACTACAGCGGTATTTCTAAACCTACCTGCTATTCAGGATGCCCAGCCAGAGAAGCCATGTGGAGATGGCAGTGGGGTGGAAGGGGTTGTTCAGAGACGGCCTTTTTGAGGTGGCATATGTTCCCTGAGCCCTACAGGAGAAGGGCTACAGTGTGAATGGTGAGAAGGACTGGCCCTGGAGGGACTAATGTGTTTTTTAAAAAAATCCTGGGAGATAGCTTGGTAGAATAAGCACTTCCCTGGGAAGCATAAGGTCCTGAGTTCAATCCCCAGTACTGCCAAAAAAAAAAAAAAAAAATCCCTGCAACTGGGAGAGACTGCCCTTTGGCTCAGTGTTGGAGTAGACTTAAGCAATTCTTTTATAATTGGTGGAATATTTTGACACTAAGGTCTAGGAAAACTTTATGAAAACATGAAGAAATCTGTTTAGTTGCCCTTCCAACAAGGAAAGCATAGGAGTTCTTTGTTGATTGCCTCCTCCTCTCTCCTTTCCCCCTGTTCCTCCATCGCAGTATTTTATAGCTGTGATCTGAGTAACTGCTAGAAGGTATATTTTTTATAATTTGTTTTAAGTCTTGGGGTTTTTAAAGAGCTATGTCAGATGCTGGAGAAAATGAAATAATACTGTTATTTGAAGTACATTGCAGAAAAACAGTCCACGTTGGTAGTGAGTGTAGGCAGATTGGGATGAAACTACTGGTTTGGGAAGGAATAAAGCTTAAGTGAGAAAATATAGCTAACAGTGGGTGAACTAAGAGTTAACCTGCAGAGTGCTTTCTTTTGGCTAAAGGTTGCCCATACTCTGTCCAGGGACATGAGAGATTGCTTCATTGTTAGTTTAGTGTTAGTCCCTAATCACTTTGTAACAAGCTAGAAAACTATGGGCTCTAAGTAGGGCAGCTTTTTGTGAAAGTGGTTTGTGTTGGCTACTGGAGAAAGGGGATTGAAGAGTCACATTGCACCAGCCTGTCTTTCCCCGTGGAATACCATGTGTCCTAAGGAAGCTGGAACAGGCTGCCATGAGCAGCTTTGCTCCAGGCAGAGGAGCCCAGCCTCAGACAGGAGCTCCCATGAACTGAGACTTGTGATTCTGGTGTACCAGGGTGCACATGTGTCCTACTTCAGGAAGAGAAAAACAGTCATTTGCAAAAGAAAGGTAGTTTGTATCCTAAGCATTTTAATAAAAACCTAAAAACAGGAAAAGAAAAGAAAAATATTCTATTGATTCATTGAGATGATTCTATAAAGTAGCATTTAAATAACATGCCAAATAGCACTTGGTCGATCTGTTAAAGAGATTTTGTGTGAGAATGTGTTCTGAGTGAAGTTTTAAAAGTGTGCTTTAATTATTAGTTTGTTTCTACTGTTATGTAGATACAAAATGTTAGTCACATATAGCACATAGGACTTTGAGAAAAACATGAACCGTACAACATATCTTCTGGTGGGATCGGAATGGAGACTTTCTGGGGCATGTTTTCAAAAAAGATTTAAAAATAAGGGATAGAAAGTCCAATAAGTCACTCTTTGTGGAAAAAAAAAAAGCCTTATTATAATAACTACTCCTCATTCCAAATTCCAAGACTGGAGCATTAATTAATGTCTCTTTTCCAAACCAAATAAATCATAGAGTCCTGCTGAATCCGAGCAGGTGAGCTAATACACACTCATCAACTTCAGTACCAGTTAACATGTATTATATTTTGATTGAGGGTTTGTATTGAGCTAATTATTCAGGAAGAGAACTTAGGAAAATATTCAGATATTCAAAAGAAAAAGAAAGCAAAATAAACAGGATCTATGTAGTTCAGGCTGGTCTTGAATCCAGTATACAGCCCAGGATGACCTTGAACCTCCTTGCCCCAGCCTCCCAAGTACTGGGGTGATAGTACATGCCAACACTCATGGGTACTGCACTGAATGTTTAGTATTATTATTGTTGTTTTTGTTGTTGTTTTGTTATAGGGTCTTGCTACATAGTTTGGGCTTGAAGTGATCCTTTTGCCTCAGCCTCCCTAGCACTGGAATTTTAGTCATGCATCACTATGCCCTGTTTTGGGGCTGGCATGGTGCACCTGGGTTGCTGGGGCCTGCACAGCATGCAGTACCAGGGATTGAACTCAGGACCTTGTGCTTGCCAGGTAGGTGCTTAGACCACCAAACTATCTCCCCAGCCCTCCACTGAATTCTTGAGATTAAAATCTATAGATGAGAATGAGCTTGGCAGTCCTAAAATAATCATAGAAAAACAGGAAACAATAAACAACCGATTTGAAGATAACATTATTATACAAGAATCATTGTCAAATTCCCATTACTTTGTTTCATGAGATTTTACATTGCTTTTAATATTTTAAAAATTAAACTTTTCAAAAATTAAAAACAAAACATAGTCATTGAGAGTCAGTAGACTTAGAAGAGGCATTAAAGCCAATCTTACATTGCAACTAAGAACACTGAGGCAGAGAGCTGAGAAGCTCCAGTTTGCCAGGATCTCAGCTAGAACCACTGCATGGCTCTGTAAAAGACCACACCCCTGCTATCTTTGAAATAATGTAGACAATACCAGTATGGACACTTCAACAAGCCAGCATGCATATGCTTTTGTGAGTGGGAGAAAAGAATATTTTGAAGAAAATTTTTCCAATAAGAATCAGAACATCATTTTCTAGCCTAAAGGTTAGGTGAACGGGTTATGGGGAAAATGGGACAATACCTGTGAGAAATATAGACAAAGGTAACCTATGACTAGAACTAGACTCAAATGGGGCAAAATAAAGGATTATATATTCTTTGGTCAGTATCATTGCATATAATCTCATGATAAAATAGATAAGCACAAGGAATATTGAAGCTGGTTAGTTACTTTCAATGTGGTTGTTGTCTACCTGGTTCAGTTTTTTTCTTAAGACATAAAGTAATTGCTATTATATGGTATCTGTTCCATATTTACCTTATAAATTATCACTTGTGGGATTAAGAGCCCAGATAAAAGGAATAGAAAATAAGGTCTCTATGAGTTTGGAAAGTACTCATTGTATGTGTAATCACCTGGGGGACACTTCATAGAAAAAAAGAGCTTAAGATGGTAAGAAAGGGATCCTTGAGGCCATGTGGAGAGTAGAAGCCACTCAGGTTGGTACAGACAGAGAACAGAGAAAGCCAAGAAGGTGAGCATTAATAAGGCACATTTCTGGAACACTGGGAAGGGCAGTTTAGTTTTTTTGTTTTGTTTTATTTTTCTCCTAGAATCCTATGAACTACATTATTTATAAATTCAGTGAGATTTTGGAGGGCCTTGTTGTCCTGACTAGCCAGGGAACCAACAATAGCTTCTGAGGTTCAGGAGCTTTAGAAATGACAGTGATAACATTTAATCCTCACTGAAGCTCTTCTTGTAGGGCCACACATCCAGAAAAGATAAGAGGCTAAGGAGGCCTAAGACTTAAGGAGGAGAGAGGCCTCCTGTACAGTGCTGGGCTCCTGTGGAGCCCACCTGTTGCCGCCTCTGATCTAATCTCAGTATTGGGTCCTGTGCCATACATACACAAACTTGTATGAAGAAAAGGTTATTAGACATAGATTGAACTTTTGATAATCCCTAAAGATATTAGAATGTGATTTTGAGATAAAATCTTATACAAGGGTTGGAAGAAAAATTGAAATATTTTCAAAGAATTTGGAGAATTGGGGCAATTTTTCTAAGAATTGAATATTCTTAGACTAGATGTTGATATCTGTTCCCTTCTTCCTTAAATATAGCACATTCCTGATGCTAAAGCATTTTGGCAAGTGATAGGGGTGGAAAAATTGTCTTTAAATGTTATTCATATACTCCCTAGGTACTTACATGTTAGAAAACCTATGTAAGAGACTCTGAGCTAAGGAACATTGGGAACAATAAAATCTAGAGTTAAATCTCTATCTTTAGAGAATATGAAGGTTGTTCCTTGATTTGGTTCCTTTATCTTACAATGTATGGGCCATGGCTACATGGAAGCAATAGACATGTTTGTATTTAAAAATCCCAGACTGCCTTCAGAACAACATTAACCATGACTAAGTTACAACTGGGTGCAGCCGCTCCTTTAGCAGTTGGCTCCTGCCTTTGTGGCATCAAGTGTGACATAAATCAAGATGTACATTAACAAACATGGTTTAAAACATCCGTGAATGCTAAATAAGGAGAAATCATATTAGTCACTAAGCAAACAATGTGTGTGATAATTTAGATAAAGGTGCAAGATATCTAGGAATTCAAACACACAAAAGAGTGGAAATACTTCAAACACAATGATAATATGCAGAAGGATCTCTCTCCACTCTCTTTTCTCTGTGCCTGTGTGTGTCTCTGTCTCTCTCAGCAGATAAAGAATATTTAGGGAAATTGAATAATGTCATTTTCTATGATGATAAATATATTTTTTGAAAAGGAGAAAGGGAAAATTATTTCTTGAAGTGTAATTCCTCACAAATGAACCTCTGAGTGTCTGAGAAGTCACATGCAACCCATGTAGGGCCTCCTACAGCAATATGTTCCTTATTTCCTCATCTAAAATTCTGGACTATGGTCAGTTTTAAAGAAAGAGAAACATCTCAAAATACCCCTATAGAAAATGGAATTTATATGTTAGACATGGTCATTGTAAGTACTTTTTGCCAAATAACTTACCCTCTAAGTACAATAATGGCCTTAGCTAATATAAATAACCAACAATGTTTGAGTGTGTGCATCACATATCATTAAGAGAAATTTCAGTCATCATGGTCTGTGAACAAGGACTCATGAAGTTGATCAAGTAGCCTTGGAAATCACAGATGCAGAGTTGTGATACGAGGCAGGTCTCCTTCCTTTGTCCTCAAAATCCTAAACCACCTTATTTCAACAGAAATTGTACTTGAAGTTGGCCATTTGTTTTATCAATAATTTCTACTGTATAAAAATGAGAATATTTTCATTACTCTTGCTACATCAGCCTGTTCTTTTCCTTTCTCCCGTTAACAATAAAAACCCATGCAGTTTTTAGTCATTATCATTTTTCTCTTGATAAACCATGTGTGACGTGGAGACCTTGAAGCTGGGAGTTCTGACCACAGTGCTCAATAGACTGTGTGTAGAGCTTTTTCAGAGGTAACCACTGTAAAAAAAAAAAAAAGAAAGAAAGAAAAAAAGAAAAAAAAATCAGCTCCCCTGTGGCTCCTCTCTCTTATATTTTTCTCATGCTCTTTTTTATACATCTAATGCAACATGAGTTCACATGAATTCAGCCAAAGGCTTTTGGCCTGACAACAGAGAGGATGTCTAAAGCTCTCACTGGGTGCTGGAGTTGTCCTTTCCCCCAAGCCCTGTGCAGTAACACATGGGGGTACTTACTAGAAGGAAAACATTCTCACTTCTGAGCTACTTTGTTCCTGTTCCATAGTCTTTTCTTACAGGCTTCACGAGCCATTTAGAGGCATTTGGTTCTCATGACTTGATAACTGTTATAGTAAAATGAGAAAGGCATCAGATAACAATGTTTTGCTTGTACCAATGAATGCATAGTTTTAATTAAGATTTTGGTCTCCAGTCTTGTGATGCTGAATAACACTATCTGATTATTAATATGGAGATAATGCCTAAAATTCAGTTAAATTAAGTTTAAAACATGCTCAAAAATCAGGGGTTTTAAAAATATATTTTTAGTACAGGGTCTACAGGATCTTATCTCACTACACAGATCAGACTCGCAATGATCCTTCTGTTCAGTTTCCCAAGCACTGGAATTACAGGTCCACACCACCATGCCATCTCAATCACCCTCTCAGCAGCCCCAGGGGCAGGCCCAGCACAGCAGTTGGGGATCAAACCCCTGGCCCCTGTGTCTGCCTAAGCAGGTACTTCAATCTACTGAGCTATCTGACCGGCCCCGAAGTGTGTGTGTGTGTGTGTGTGTGTGTGTGTGTGTGTGTGTGTTAGTCTGGGTTCTCCAAAAGCTGTGCATATATATGCAGAAAGCTTTGTTGTCAGTGCTTGACCCACACAGTTGAGGAAGCACAGTTAGCCTAGGATCAGATGGGAGAACCTGTCAAACTGGAGACAGGACAATGGTGCTGCCTATGTCTACATTCTAGGCTCTGTCGGGATCTACTTTCTACAGAGGAATCAGTTTTTGCTGTGTTTAGGTCCTCAACCAATGGGATAAGGCCCACCCACATTGTGGAGGGGGAATTACTTTACTTGAACTCCACCCATTTAAATGGTAGTCTCATAAGAAAACAACAAAAACTTTGCGAAGCATTGAACACGATGTTTGACCAAATAGTTGGGTTCTGTCAGATGCACATACATTCTGTAATGCTGTATCAGCAACACCAAAAATTGAATTTCACTCAGGAAATTTATAAAAGTTCAGAAAGTCACCAGGACAGACACTTTTTATTTTCCATAAATATCTCAACCAAGGACAAGAGATTATAATTTTATTTTAGGAAATAAACTTATTACACATATAATCAGGAAGTCTTCCACTAAGTCTCCTTGGTATTAAAAGCAAGAGATAGTTACTTAAATACAGCCATTACTTAAACAACAATTTAAATTTTTGCTTTCAAGTAATACATTAGGTTGTTGCCACAAAGGTAGAACTTTAAAAATCACTTTTGTAATCATAAAATATGAACCATGTTATGTACATAGATATATGTATGTGTGCTTGTGTATTGGTGTGAGATTTAAAAACTTTTACCAAGGCATTATGTGTGTATAAAATAAAGGTTTCACCATGAGTAGTGGTGTTCACCTGAAGTCCCAGCTACCTGGGGCAGTGTAGGCAGGAGAATTGCAGGCTTGTAAGTAGGCTGGGAAACTTAAGGAGACACTGTCTCAAGGTAAAATGACTTGGGGTGCAGCTCTACAGTAAAATGTTCTAGATTCAATCTCTAGTTCCAAAAAGAACAAAGGAAGGCAAGGCAAAAAAGAAATTTTTTTGATCAGCTCATACTGCTTTAAGGGTGAGGTATATTTTATCTTTTGGTTTTTTCTTTCTTTCTTTTGGAAGTATCTGAACAAAAGATGGAACTAGATTTGGGTAGGAGGTATCTCAGCTGTTATTTCCTCAGTTCTCTCTCCCTCTCCCTCCCCATCCTCCTTCCTGTCCCTCTCTCCCTCCCCTCTCCATGGGCACTCCACTTTACTTCTGCAGTCTGGAGGATACAGCCCAGTGTCCTCCATGCTAGGCAAGTACTCTGTCACTGAGGTTGGAACTCCTTTTTTCTCACAGTCTTACTCTAAATTCAAATGGAAGACTGTCAAGCTTTTTGCAAAATTTGTGTGGTGTGATCATTCAAAGTTGGCAGCTTGAGGGTCAGGGAGATAGCTCTGTGGCATAAGCACATGCACGGCAAGCACAAAACCCTGAGTTTGATCCCCAGTACTACAAGAAAAAAAAAGCGAGCAAAGTTGGCAGCTCATGATATGATGGTTTTAAGAGTATAGGATTTTGATCTGAACACATTCTGTGGAATCATTTTTGGTAGAGCAGTAGCAGTTGTCTGTCATAAGTACAAGGGGGATGTAGCTGTAGCTGAACATTGGGAAAGGTGCTGAGTCACTCTTTGCTATGCCTGAGCTTTGAATTTTTAAAATAAGCCCTAATTGAGCCATTTTATAGGCAGTGGCATATTTAAACTTTGTGGTATTACTACTTACTATATCTTTTTACAGCTCTAGTCATGGAGTCACTGCTCACAGACAGTACAGGTGGACACTCAGTGTTTCTCTTCAAAAGATCATTAGAAAAGCACTTCCTTATTTTTTCCTATTCTTTGTCTGCAGAGTGATCTGACACTTGGGAGCCTTTTGAGTGAAGCAGAGGAATGAGAGAGAATGCTGATGGTGCTGAGACGATGGAATCATCCTTCCTAAGGAAAGGTGAGAAGTTGCTATATTCGTTTGGGCTCTGAGGAACTTAGGGCAAGTGCAACATCAAGAGCAGATTATTTCCCCTAGGGATGAAAGGGTTATTTCATAGTATTTCTAAATTTGTGCGTATTTCTGTAAGTTAAATTTTTGTGAATGAAAGAATGGAGTTTATGACTTCAAGTGAAGAAATGAATAACTTGTATTTCACCTTTTTAAAATCAGTATTTTTGACCTCACGATGTAATAGTTTAAGTATCATTCTGTGTGTCTGGGTTGTAGCCCATAATATAGCCCCACACTGCTCCAACTCCTCTAGTCCTGGGTCCTCCATTTTCACACCTTCACTTGTGGAGATGAAGTATCCACAGAGCTGTCAAAATGTCACCTGTGCTTTTTGAGTCCAAGCCAGGCACCACCGGGCAGCTATAGGGCAACACGCTATTCTTATCCCTGGGGTTTGGAAAAGAAAATAAAAAGCAAATTTTGAGGGATTTTCCTTCAGTCCTCAGACATTCAAAGAAGGAATCATACACACACACACACACACACACACACACACACACACACACACACACACACAAGACCATAAGGTGGTTTCCATTAAAGGGGAATTTTACTCTAGGGGCACATTACAGTTAAGTTTCTTGTTTCACAGTCCCCTAGTTTATTAGTCTCTGACCTTGTGCTGCTGATTTGCAGCTGTGTAACCCGCTGCTGCGCCTGTGTCCTATTTTGCCTGCTTTTGAAAGAAGAGGTAGAATAGATAAACTTATGTTACAAATTTTATACTAAAATAAGGGATTCAGTTAGAATACGTTTTTTTCCACTTCATTCTGTGGCCAGTATAAGATTGAACTTTGAAAAATATGTATCTGTTGAGTCGTATCTGCTGATATGCTCAGAATTTATCACATATTCCACATAAAGCATCCTAAATGCAAATATTTTGACATATCTTCAGTGAAATCATTTCATATTTTCTGAATAATCTTTAAAGAAATTCTAAGCTAGATATATTCCAATTTTAGGGACAAAACCAAAGATCAGAGAATTAAATGACTTACCTAGAGTCACAAGTGACAACTGTTGGGGGCAGGGATTGCCTCTGCGCGGGCAATCAGCAGCCACAGATGCACTGCTTTTTCCTTCCCTTACACTGGATGCTGCACGCATCATTTGCACGGTAGCACATGCAGGAATAACGAGGGCACAGTGCAACCAGAAGGCTGCATAAATGCTTATTTTTAAGGTATTAAAACATCTCCGTTGTATATTCATGGTGCAATTAAGCTCCTGGGCAGGCCAAAGGGTGAGAGTGTTTAAATGAGTCTTTCTCTGCCACCCCTTATCAACTTGACTAATAGGCGGAGCACAGAGCAGTGACTAAGTTCATTCCCTGTGATCAGAGAAGGAAGGAATCACATCCACCATGTTAATGTAGCTTTCAATTTATGGTGACATTTGCTGAAACATCCTGCAATATTTGGCAAAGTTAAAAGAGAGATTGTTCCCCAATTAACCAGAAGATCAAAGCATGAAGATTAAGGAGGGAAGTGTTGTCCTTCTAAAAAAAATTTTTTAAAGAAGCAAAATGTTTGGCAAGTCAGTCTGTGTGAGCTAACCTCCACACAGCTTTCAGTATTCAGGTTGACTAATGAGTATCCTGAACTCTTCTAATGGGTACATTTACATGTGGGGGAGAGGAAGAAAATGCTTCTAGGTAACTGCAGCCAATAGCAGCTGCAGAAGGATGCCAGCTCATGTCTGTTAGCCATTTTACTTTAAAAAATCTAAGTCAATAAGTAATAAGTAAGTTCACACTTATTTCTTTTTTATTTTAACTTTTTTTGGCAGTACCTAGGATTTTGAGTCCAGGATCTTTGCACTAGCCCTTTTTATTTGTTACTATTATTATTATTATTATTATTATTATTATTATTATTTTATTTGAGACAGTCTTACTAAGTCACTAAGCTGCCCAGGCTGGACTCCAACTCTCATATTCCAACAGTGCTGGGATAAGAGGTACTCATCACCATATCTGGCTTAAACTATGTTTCTTACTAAAATAATGTATAAAATACTTTGGATTTTTCGACATAATTAAAGATTTAATAAATATTTCTTGAGTCTGTGCTATGTCTTGTTCTCCACTGAGAAAACAGTAGACACGGTAAAGCCAAGGATTCTTGCTGCATCTGTGTCTTGCTATGAGGCTGTAGAACTTTTCACTGTGAACATATAATTTGGAACCTACAATAGCAACTGTAAAGATCCTAGCACCATCTCAAGAAACATGTGAGTGCTCTCTATGTGGAGAGAGTGAATAGCTGTAAAATGTCACTTCTCAAGATGGCTGTTAGGAGCATCACTCACCTTCAGTCTTCTCCAGCATTCTTTGCATATACTGTGTCACTCTCAAGAAAAACAAAACTGTGTTGGCATTGCATATAATTTCAGGGACTTAAAATGCAAGAAACAAGTTCTTTGAGGATTAAACTACCTACAACCTTTAAGTTTTTAAGTGCTTGCTATTCAGAGGGTAACTGCAATGTAGTTAGAAATAGGTCTAAAAAGATACAGTCTTCATCATTGCTATTTTTGGTGACTTCTGTGGAATCTGCAGGCCTCATTCTTGGTTAAGAAGGATTTCATGGTCCAAGATATTAAAGAACTCAAAATTACAGCCTCTTTCTGGGAGATTTTACTTCACACACTCATATATAGTGCTTTAATGAGTTCCAAAATTCAGAAACTTCTTTAACTCGGTATTTTTCAAAGCATAAGTCACAGAGCACAATTTTCCCCACTGTGTATCAACAATTAGCATCTTGTAAAAATCTGTCCTCTACAAAAGATAAACTCTGGGCCATTGTAGCAACGAAGTTTTGTTAACCTGCTATCTTCTTATACATTCTGATAGCCTGAGGAAGTCCACACTCGTGCTCTATATAATTGGCTTTTATTCCATCGTGGCCACACCTTTGCTGTCCTAAGCAGTACAGATCTGTTCAGCCTCCCTTTGCTACTAAGTAGTTTATTTTCTTCCTAAATAAAACTCAGTCCACTCTATCCTACCAAGTTTCATTCTGTTGGTAGTATACATATTCTTCTGGCATTTCAGACTTATTTTAAAGTTCTATTGTGGCAATTTATTTTTTTTAATTTAATTTTATTTTTTTTTCTTGTTTCAGAACCTTTGTTTGTTTATTCACTCATTTTTATGGCCAGCTCAACCCGCCCCAAGGGCAGGGCTGGCACAGCATGTGGTGCCAGGGATCGAACCGCGGTCCCTGAAGCCGCCCAAGCTTTCCCAAGCAGGTGCTCTAGACTACTGAGCCATCCCGCCGGGCCCCTATTGTGGCAATTTAATATTTATGGTTTTCGGTTTTCCTTAATTGAATAGTAAGGTGTATCACATACTGAATTTTATCTTTAACGTTTTAAAAGTTTATCCCTTGACAAAAATATTAAGGACTCAAAACATTGTTCAAGTTTTCAGTGTTGCTTGCATTTCTGCTTGAGAGCTGTAAGACAGGGCTTGTGCTTCTTATTTAAAATCCTGATGATTCTGTGACTATGCAAACACATCTGAAACCACCTCTGGCACATCAAGGTTCACAGAACACTTTCAAGTAGGACCAGAAATCTTGCAGCTTGTTTTGATAAAGTCCATTTCACATTAAAATAAGTGCTAGTTTTAATAGTGCTGTAGTGATTTCTTCAACCTGAAAGTATAGATTGGAGAAATATCCTTTTCCTAATTCAAGAGGATTTTAAATAAACAGCTGCAGTGACACTGCTTGGGATGCTTAAGGTTAGTATCATACAGGAAACTGAAGTCACTAAAAAGGGTACCTAATATGAAATTAATGACACATGTCATGAGAAACGACAGGGTAGCTTTTTCCTCTAAGAAACTAGACTCAAACATGAAGCTTTTAATGAGGGATGCAGAACTTCTCTGATGGGTCTCCTTTCTCAGAACTCTATGGTCATGGAACAGTTTAGACCCATTGGCTTTATCTGCTGGGTAGAGGAGAAGAGGGATCCATTGTTTTCTTAAGGGTCCTAATTTATGCATAGCTAAGCATGTGCTCAGGGTCCCTCAGTCTAAGGGCATGAGTGAAATTCTGCAAGAATGGATATTTCCTAGCAAATGCTGTGCAAAATTTTATGCTTACTGCTTTCTCTCAGCTTTTGCAGTGAAAAATTTCTTCTGTAGAAATAAGTATGTATATTTCTTTTTCTTTTTCTTTTTTTTTTTTTTTGTCTTTTTGAGACAGGGTCTCCCTGTGCAGTTCAGGCTGGCCTTGGGCTCACTTTTGTGGCCCAGGCTGGTCTTGAACTTGCACAGATCCTCCTACCTCAGCCTCCCAAGTGCTGGGATTACTGATGTGCACCACCACGCCCAGCCCAAATATGTATATTTCTAAAAGAGAAGCAGGAGTTTCTATATAAATTAATTTTCTATATGTAACATCGATATTTATTTTAACCTAAACCCAGTCAGTTTGTCAATCAAATCAACTGATTGTAAAAATAAAAACATTTGCTGTCATGTTCTGCAATATTAACTATGTATTTGTTTAAACTTTTGGGTATCTTTGAGAGTTTACTACAGTAAAATGGCTGTACATAAAATTTTTTGTAGGGTTTAATTTTTGTAACTAAGTTTTGTGTATGTAATTTTGCTTTTTAATTGGAAAATTGAGTCACACCTGATATGGCTAATATAAGAGATTTTTCCTTCACTTTGGATGCTCCCTTTTATATTCTTTTTCTTCAATAAGTAGAGCACTGCAGTCATTTCATGTGTTATACTGTGTTGGACAAAGCAGTTGTATTTCATTTCCTCATTAAAGAAACCAGCTATATGTTCAAACAAAGTCACGAATCTTTCACAGAACATACAAGGCCAAGCCAGCTGGCCTCCTCTCCATTTCCTTTAACACAGTACCTTCCTTCCCATAATTCACATGTAAGGGTCTTTTATTTGAGTTTTGAAATTTAATGACTAGTAAAGATGTAATAGAAATATTGTATGTCTTGAAAAATAACTGACATGGCAAATGGCGATATGTTCAAAACACTATTTGAAAGGAGGCTGAATGGTTGGGAAGTCAGAATTGGGAATTTCCTAGATGATCCTCAAACTATTTGGGGGAAGTTGCTATTTTAATGGATAAATAATTCCCTTCATTTAAAAAAACAGACGTTATTTTTTTAAAAAGCTGTTCTTCTGTCTTTCTTCAGCAATTAAAAGTCTCTCATTTTGTAGATGTGGCTTTAATTTGAAGCAATATGGTATTCTCTTTTTTTCCCTCTCCATTCTAACTAAACAAACTCTGTAAGAATTAGCTTTGAGTTATTCCATCTGTGGACTTTTAATTTTGTCATAAAAACACAGAAGCCTGGCAGGGAACTCTTTCCAACTGGCTACATGTATCATCTTGTCTGAAAGCTGGTTAAGTAAGTATGGCATTTAGAATGAAATAAAAAAAACTTCATTTATGGAACTAGTTCACACGACGTGTTTGCCCACTTCTTTGACCATCTGTTCATGTTGACAACCACCGCCCCACATTGTGCCAAAGTGCCCTTGGCTATTAAAAACAGTGTTTTGTGTGTGAGTAGTGTGTGTGTCCTCACACATGTGTGTGTTTTGGGGGTGCCGTTTTCTTGAGAAATGTCTTGCTAAAGGTCGCATATGATCCATGTGGAGATATGTCGGGTCATTTACTGTTCAGGCAATATTATATTGAAAATGCTATAACCATCCTTATTTTTAAAGATGCCTTTTGTTCCCTGAGATTCAAAAATTTCCTTAAGGCTAGGACTATTTTTCAAGATACTTGTTGAAGTTGGCCACCAAGGTAATGAAATTATATGTTGAAGGTGAATCCAAATACGAGTCTAACTATCTCAGAGTACAGCAATCCTTGGGAATGACTCAGGAATTCTAAGCTGTTGGCGAGATTCTTTCTGCCAACAGGAATATCAGAGTTGACATTCAACTCACCAGAGGATTAGGAACTCTTCTTTCATAGTTGACAGTGTAAATAAAGTCTTTAAAGCAAAATGGCCTCATGGGAGAAGAGGGACTGTGGTACATGGACTGTCAATCTGGTATTGCTGTAGTTTTATTGGCTTTGAACAATTCTTTATTCAAGGTTTTTAAACGACTACTTATCAAAAGGCAAGTCACATCCAATTTTCTAGCACTGAGTTGGAGAAATAAAGAAACATTTCTTTGCTATAGTAAAAATTGTAATTATAGTGGGACAGGGGAAATACAAGTGATAAGACAGATAAGACAGCTAAGCGATGGATTTTTGTCATGGGAAGATAAAAATTGCATAGGCATCTAAGGATAGGGTTGCAAAGTGCCATTTCAGTTCTATTGATTTCTGTGTTATATGGTCTTCACCTGCCCTCTCCTCAAAACCCCTAAATTATCTGAGGCATACATATGAGCAATGACGAGGTGCCCTATGTTCCCTCAGCAATGAAGTGTGCAGACTACTTGAGGAATATGATGAGTATAGCAAGTGGCTCCCAGGGAGAGAGTATGCAGGCTGAGGGGCAGGTTAGACAGATGGTTTGGGAATTCATACAATGCACCATCTTTGAACCATTTTAGGGAAGGTTGGGTGTGTTTCCCTTTGTCCAACTCTATCTGTAACTATTATTTTCATTATTACATTTTGATCCTCCAAGACTGATGATTTTTCCTCATTTGGTTTGTCAGCTCTACAAGCAGGTTTGCTTTCTTTCCAGTAATTCCCTGTGCTTTACTATCAGTCGCCTTAGAATCTTTTCTGCGAGCCTGGGTTGGAGCTGAGTACTAATTATTCTTTCTGATGGCTGTAAAGTGAGGCTGACAAGTGTGCCAGCTAGTCCATCCAGCTACATATGCATTGCACAAGCAGGGAGCTGTGTGTCCTGGCCCACTGCTGCTGGCGTTGCAGCTTCTTACTGAATAACTCAGCTTGCAGGCATTCTAGTAGCACTTCTAGTTCTTCCAGACAAACAAGAAATCACAAAACTCTGCACAGAGAAAAGTAACATTTTAGTTCTTCTCTTTGACTGAGGCTGTTTAAATGCTGAGCACGACAGTCCTGAAATGCTGTAGAGATGTGAATAATTTCTGTGAGGTGGTTAGGTACAGGAACTCTTCCTCCAGCTGTGTCATTTGATGACATGTAATATTTCTTTGTGTTTATTGGATTTAGAAGGTATATTTACTTTTCTAGCCTCCACTATTTAAAGTGCAGGCTATTTGCTGCATTTTTAGCAAATTGGTTTTATTTCTTCTGATGGTAAATGCTTAGAAATACTTGTGAGAATTTCCATTAATAAGGGCTTAGGTTTGAAAGGTGGGTTGTTCGTGTGTTCATTTGTGATGAATTTTCTCCCCTTTCTTTCAATTTCCCTACCTCCATTTTTATCAGTGGACAATTAAACTAAATATTTGGCTGCACTCAGAACACTACGAAGTTATAGAAACACCAACCTGCAAGTATAACAGTGAAAATGAATTTGTTGAGCACAAGTAAAGAATGTTAAGATAGCAATATTAGTGTATAAACTTGTTTTTAAAATATAGTCATAATTGTCAATGATGAAACTGTCTACTTTTCAGAGATATAAATGTGAAGGCTTAATCTACTGTTCTTAAAATTCATCTCTTGGCACTTTTTACTTTTGTATTGTAAATTCTCAGGAAATGTTTAATGAGCACATGAGTAAATGGTTTGCTATTGTGATAAAATCATATTAATAGAAGTAAACAGGAGCTGGGCTTGGATTTGTAAAATGATCCTTATGGAATAACCCTAAACATCAGGGCTTTGATTTGTTTTCCCTAACTAGAGATACTTTCTCCAAAAAAGAGATTTTGATTGCACGCCTATATTGGAAAAATCTAAGGTAGTGGTTCTCAACTTGTGGGTTGCAACCCTGGTGGGGGTCGAATGACCAAAACACAGGGGTTGCCTACAGCCATTGGAAAATACATATTTACACCCATGCTGTGGCGAAATGTTATTTATTGGAATTAGTAATAAATATTTCTCTACATATAATTAAATATTGTTCTTGTGATTAATCACTATGTTTAAATTATGTTTGATTTGTAGCAATGATAATACATAATACATATCAGGTATTTACATTCCGAATCATAACTGTAGCAAAATTACAGTTTTGAAGTAGCCACCAAAATTATTTTTTGTTTTGGGGTCACTGCAACATGAGGAACTGTACTGCGGCGTCATGGCATTAGAAAGGTTGAGAACCACTGGTCTAATATAAACTATAATTCAGGAAAGTAGAAACTTCTGGCCAGAACTTCTCTCTTTGATGTGAATCTCTAGCATTGCAGTGTAACTGTGAGTTGTGTCTAAAATGAGTAACTCTACATGTGTCTTCTAACGACTAGCATTCATGTTTTCTTCATATCTCTTCATAGCTGCAGTCGTGCACTTATAGCCTTTGTGACTGCGAAACAAATGAATGTTTGTTTTTCCCAGGTCTTTTGCAGTGTTGAAAATGGTAGCTGCATAACTCTCTGTGGGAATTCTTTATCTATCAGGTTATGCAGAGAGATAGACCAGCAAATAAAGCATGACTGAGCATGTACTGAACATGGGTTTGGGTGTGAAATGGTGCTAAGAACTGGTTAAAGTTACCTGAAGGAGTCGAGGAGGCTTCCAGGGGATACGAAAGACTCCCTTGGGTTTGAGATTGTTATATAAGCAAGCCTTGTCCCTCCAGAGGAGGCCATAAGAACACATACAAACAAATGGTGGTATGCAGAGGCACAGGAGTTGGACATGGCCTGACAAGGAAGCAAGAAGAAGCACCTTTGGAGAAATGGGCAGTGGCAAGGAGAAAAGGGTCTTGCATATCAATGTGGATCATCTTGTGAGGCAGACAGGAAAATGGAAGATTTTAAACACATGATGGAGCATTTTAGAAAGATTGTTTAGTGCTAAGAACCGTAGATGGGGGAAATAAAGTTCAGAAGCAGAACAGCCAATTACTCTTGACCCCATAAAAATATGGATGAGGTTGCAGAACAAGAAATGGTTTGAGACACTTAGAAGGTAAGAGTGATGTTATATAGCAAGTAAATACTAAGGATGTAAGACAATGGTGAATGGGTGTTGAGGATTTATCTTATTTCCTGACTTTAAAAACACATGCCAATTTAAAAGATGAGAGATTAAAGGCAGAGGAGGCTGGTGGGAATATTTGGGACAAGCTACACTTAAGATGTTGGTGCTGCTAAAGTAGAAATACGCTGGATAAAAGTATGTATCTGGTTCTGAATTTCAGAAGAAAGCCTTTAAAGGTAACAGTAATAAGGACTCAGGATATAAGAGAACCTGTGCTGTAATATCCTATAACTCAGAGGTGTCCCAAATTTTCTGGTCAAGGAGATTATGGGACCTCAGAAGAAAGGGATAAATGAACTATAGTGCATCTAAGGAGAGTCACCCAGAGAAAAACATTCTCTCAAGCTTTCACAGAAAGCAAACTGGCCAAGCAATGGCCGTGACTCATCCCGAAGGCTAACACTAGCAACAGTTCTACAAAGTACTGTATATGGTCCCAAACTTAATCCTGAGGGGATTTGACCTTGGAAGATACAAAAAATGAATGTTTTGTTATACAGGTCTTGCTTTGACTTGCCCTTGATCACCCAGAAAAAAAAAAGCTTAATTACAATGCATGAAACGCAGAGCTAGATTGGTGAGATGAGCTTTAGGAGGCTTAGATCAGTAGCCTCCAACATAACAAGCTTCACTGGTGGCCCACTGCAATTGCAGAACATTTGACTGTGTATGCATCTGCTTCCTCTTAGTCCAAAGAGAAGAATTTTCTTTTCTTCTTTTTTTTCTTTTTTCTTTTTTTTCTTCTTAGGAACATCAATAGGGAGGTGGGTCATGCCCACACACTGTGCTCTGTAGAACTACTGTGAAGACATTATGCAATGTGTCAACTTTTAAAAAAAGAAAGGGGAAAAGGAAAAAAAAAAGTAGTGTTTATTGAAAATGTTAATGTTTAATCAATCTTATATACCTATATCTATTAATCTAAACTGATCTGAAGATGAAAATACGTAATATAACCATTGTTAAATTTAAACAATAAAAATATTAAATCATAAAAAAATAAATAAATAAAAAGTAAAGGTAATAGTAGAAACTTAGTGAAGGTCTGAGTCATACAAGGTCAAGTGATAAAGGTGAAATAGAGATCTGGCCCCAGAGATTCTCAAGGGCATGAGGAAAAGGTGCAGCTTGCAATGAAGGCAGAGGTATTCAAGGAGATAACAGGAGAACTAGGGTGAGTGACCTGGAAACCATGGAACTGTTTTATGAGGAGGATGCCATAGGAAGAGGAATCAAAGTAAGGAAGCCAAAAGCTTTGATGATTTGCTTTGCTGGAATAGCAGTGGAAGGATGGTAAAGGAGTAACAAGATGGCAACATTGTGAGGGCATCACAGGCATGAGGAAAACAGACTATGAATAAAATGGTCTATTCTTTTAAAGTGGTTAGCTAAGGCCAGGCGTGGTGGCACACGCCTAAAATCCCAGCACTTGGGAGACTGAGACTGGAGGATTGGTGTGAGTTCAAAACCAGCCTGGGCTACAAAAGTGAGCTCAAGACCAGCCTGAACTGCATAACAAGACCCTGTCTCAAAAAGACAAAAATAAATAAATAAATAAATAAATAAATAAAATAAAATAAAATAAAATAAAAAATAAAAATAAACTGGGAGGCTGAGGCAGGAAGATCAGTGTGAGTTCGAGACCAGCCTGGGCCACAAAAGTGAGCTC
>PVJA010009395.1:0-45407 GCA_004027025.1 Myocastor coypus
AAACAACAAAATGAGATAAATAAAGGAGCCTGCAAAGGTCTCTGTGCTAGGTTCTCTACATGGTATGAACAAGAAACCTATCAATCACAGGATAAAGCACCTGGAGAAAGTGTTCTCATTTTTGGATCCCTGAAATCACTCCACTTCAAAGGCAAGAAAGGACTGGAACTCGAAGTTGTCTGTCTCTTGACCTTGGAGAGGTCAGCGAGAACACCTTGACTAATGTGGGACTTGGTGTCAGACTATGGCTACTGAGACCTGCAAACTTTCTCAAGAGTTCTCATGACTCAGCTGTGGTGTCTTTGCTCCTTATCCTGGCATTACTTCTGAGTCTTTGTCCTAGTATGGGGCCAGTCTCTGAGGAGGACAATGCAGGGTCCAGCCTGTACCTCACTATTTGGGACATGTCTTAGTCACCTTCTTGTACTAGGACAAGACCGCTGGCATTCACAATTTAAAGGAGGAGAAGTTTGTTTTGGTTCGCTAGCTTTTGGCAGATTGAGTCCACAGTCAGCCTGCTCTAAGGCAGGAAGTGAATAATGGAAGGGCCCGGTGTGGGAAAGCATTTCCCTCGTGGTGGTTGGGAAGCAGAGAGAGAAGGTGGGCACAGGCAGGGAGTGATGCTGCTCAGGCTGTGCCTTCCGGACCCGTGTCCAGCAAAGCTGCACGTCCAACTGTAGTGCTACCCCATTCCCATGCACAGCCACCTTTCGCATGCCTGAGAATTTGGAGCGACCTGCTCAATCTGAACCCTAACATCTACTACAAATGTCTCATGTCCATCTCTTTGTGCAACACGTGCTTAGTGTACTTCTAAATGAACATTTTAATGGTTCAGAATTGCTAAAATGTCAAAGTATTAAGTCTCCTCCTAGTTATGAATATCTGCAAAATAAAAACAAAATAGATGCTGTGTTGGAAGGCAAACATTTCCATTACAAGGGGGAGAAGCAGGGAGACGGAAAAGAATGGGACAACAGAAAGCCTTAGCCTACCATGCATTAAGCCCTGCATTTCAATACCCAGCATCTTGGAAAGGTGTGACCAAATGGAAAGGTTGAAAGGCTTGGGAGCCCGTCAGCAGGACCCTGCTTGCTGTGAACTTGAACGGCTCTTCTGCCGTGGCTCTGTTCATTGGCGACCATTTCTCTTATTAGATGTTTCATGTTTGTGGGTTCAGCAGCTTCCTCAGTTTTTTCTTGGACTTTTTACCTTACTCTCACAGGCTTAAACATGCCCTCCCACCCCCGCCATCAGACGCTACTTGGTCTTCCAGGCGTACTGAAATCTGAAAGGAAGCCTCAATCATGGATCCTACAACTCCTCTATTCTGTGGGTCTGCGAGACAAGCTCTGGGAAGATGATGCAAAGGTCTGTCTCCAACTGGAGCAATAGCTACATCTCCTTAAATCACGGGTTAAAGGCCTCTCAGGCTTGGATTGCTGAATCCACAGTGCACTTTTAGGTAGCTCTTTTCGGGAAACCCTTCCCTACCAGGGAAACCTGAGGCCCCCTTCTCAAAGCAACTCTTCCAAGGGAGTTTACCTTTAAAATTTTACATTCTTGAGGTAGTAAATGCTGGAGATGCACCCAAGCCATTTCTTCTATTGTCCAGATGCAAAGTGATTTGCTTTTACTTTAAAGCTAATAAGTTCAACAGTCACATTATTCTTTGTCCTGGTTTTGCAGAGCTAGCTTTTCTGCCAAAACTCCACCTTTTCAAACAGGATTTTATTCCAGATTCTCACTACAAACCTGAGTCAAAGCCAAACATGCCCATCCCGTGGCATGAATTTTGGGCAGCTGTCAAATTTTCGCTGCCAGATTAATTAGTCTGCTGGCCTTGATCTTAGTTTCCAACAGTCTCAAGACAAGTTCAAAATGTAGACAAATTTTCTGCCACACTATAAGACATCTAAACTTGAGTCCAACTCGCAGGAAGTCCTTGTTCCCAACTGAAACTTCTTGAGCCTGTCCTTTGCTATCAACATTTTTTCCAACATTCTGTTCTTCTGAGTTGGATTAGCATCTTCTATCAAGCTTGGCATATACTATTCTAGAACTTCTGTATGGGGTGTCTCTGAGCATTTCCAGTGTTGGTCTGCAGTAAAATTTTAAAGGCTCCTGAATGGCATGATCCACTACAGTATTGGCAATGATCCTATTCCTCTATCTTCCAATCTGCCTTAGCTAATTTATAGTTACTGGGAATAAAGACCTGACACTTAGAGCTTAGCAGAGGGAGGCTTATTTTGGCCCACCAGCTTTTAGGATTGGTGTGTAGCTTGGCTGAAAAGCCATGCATGGTGGAAGTGTCCCATAGAGAAAATCCTTTCAGGAAAGCTGTTCACAAAAATGTTTTCTAGGAAGCAGGTGAGTATGCTCGCAGATACCTGTAGTCCCAGCACTTGGGAAGCTAAATCAAGAAGATGGGTATGAATTTAAGACCAGCCTGAGCTACCAAAGTGAGCTCAAGGCCAACCTGAACAGCGCAGCAATACCCTGTCCCAAAGTGACAATAAAAAATGAAAACAAAGAAACAAACAAACAAATAAATAAATGAATAGATGTTGTGGCTGTCCTACTAACCTGTTTTGAAATAGTCCCACTGTTATTTCTTTCTCATTAAAATTAATAAAATTTAAAAAAATTAAGACACTTGCGGTGCCAGAACTGGCCCCGAGGCGTGCTGTGATCTTGACCAAGACTGCATGTGGTGGAGTGCACATGTAATCCCAGCGCTTGGTAGGCTGAAAAGAGGAAACTCACTGTGAGTCTGATCTGCATAGCAAAACCTTACAGACACTATAGACCCTATACTAAGTACATCTTAAAAAATTAAGACATTTCGTTCAGATGGAACTGTTAAAAATGTGCTGATAATGTGCAGGGTCAGCCACATGGGCAGAAAAGCCCTGTGTGTAGGAAAGAAAGGCACAGTGTGTCGTGTAGGACGTATGGGTGAATTGTTCTCTGTGAAAAGTGTACTTTGTCCTGTAACTGTACTTTGACAAAATGTGCAAGTGAGATAAGAATTGTCAGTATGGACCAGGATGGAAGGCACGCACCCCAGATCCCTAGTGCAGAATAATACCAAACAGAAAAAGAAATCCAGAATATACTGACAGTACAAATATGAGAAAGTAAAGTTTAACAAATGAAGATATCCCTTATGCTCACCTGGCTGAAAACTACAAGCAGTTCCTAGGATGAGGCACATAAAAGTATTGAAGAATACAAGAAATACAGTTTATAATTTATAGGTTTTGAAAATTAATTTTCCTAGGTTCAAAAAGTAGCTGGCATGAGACTACTATGTTTCAATTACCACATCCACCCTGATATAAAACACAGCTGACTGAGTACATCGTAACTATCTTAGTGAAGGGCCAGCCAGATAGCTCAGTGGATTAAAGCAGGTGCAGGGGCCACGGATTCAACGCCTGGACCTGCCCTGCCGGCCCCACCCCCAGGATGCTCTGACATGGCAATTGAGACTGGGTATGATGGTGTAGACCTGTAATCCCAGCTCTTGGGAAGCTGTAAACAGGTGGATCACTAGGTGCCTGATCTAGTAAAGAGACCCTGAGTACCTCATAGTAGTCACTTCCCTAATACACACACACACACACACACACACACACACATATATATATACATATATATATATATATATATATATATATATATATATAATTTTTTTAAATGTTCCTGGGACCACATCCTTCTCATCCAGCCAGTGCCTTGGAAATCATTGCAATATGATTCCCCTTTTCGTTCAGTGCCTATGTACATCTTTACCAAGCTAGAAAGGTCTAGAGATGCAGTATTATTAATTTTTTTTAGAATAAAATATTTATTGGGAAAGAAAGCTTCTGTCCAAGACGGGAACAGAAGGGGGACCCTAGTGGGTTACCCGATGCAGGATTTTTTAGATTATATCATCAAACTGTATTCATTATTACATTCTCATTTTATTGGCTAGACTTCAGCCACCAAACCTAACAGAAATGAGGCCAGGGAGATAACTCAGTAGAATGAGTGCTTTCCCGGAAAGTTCAGGGTCCTGAGTTCAATCCCCATTACCAAAAAAAAAAAAAACCAAAACGTAATAAATAATTATAAAAATAAACCTTGACAAAAATGAAGAAAATAAAATTTACTTATGTTTCCAGTAGGGAAATGAACATATGTGGTATCAACTGGGCACTTTTATGTAGAAATCCAAAATTTCTTGTAAGCAAGGGTCTGGGGAATAGCTCAATGAGTTAAGCACCTGCTTTGGCAAGTGCAGGGAGCAGGATTTGATCCCCAGTCCAGGACGCTGTGCTGACCCTGTTCCTGGGGCATGCTGAGGCCCAAGGAGTCTGGGTGTGGGAGCGCACGGCTGGAATCCCAGTTCTGGGAGGCTAGAAACAGGAGGATCACCTTGAGTGTGAGCTTGGTAGTAATACTCTGTACCAAATACATAAATGAAAAAATATGTAAAAAAAATAAAATTTCTAGCAAGCAGCTCAGTTAGGCCGAATGGACATACGTATTCATACGTGTTGCCAAAAGCATGTCTGAAGTATTTTATTCAGTGAATTGGTTAGAATGCATTTTCTTGTTTTTAATGTGTTTAATTGGAAAACACTGTACCTTCATTAATTATTGTCTTATTCTAATTCTAAAGAAAACTGAGCATTTGTGTTAATTCACCCCATTTTGTTCAAATATTCTTTATATGTATTCATGTGGTCTAATGAATTTTATTTATTTATTTATTTATTTATTTATTTATTTATTTATTTTTGTCTTTTTGAGACAGGGTCTCGCTATGCAGTTGAGGCTGGTCCTGCGCTCACTTTTGTATCCCAGGGTGGTCTCGAACTCGCACCAATCCTCCTGCCTCAGCCTCCCAAGTGCTGGGATTACAGGCGTGAGCCACCATGCCCGGCTTGGTCTAATGAATTTTAAACCATTCCGAGATTTTATTTTCCCTCATTTTTATCCTCTTAGTGATATAAGTGCCTAATAATACATTTAGTTAATGAGAAATGAATGATCTCAACTCAAAGAAACATTTAAATCTGCTTTAAATATTACTGAAGAGTCAAGACTATGTATGCTATCAACTCTTTTGATGACCAACAGGATGCAGTGCTAGAATCAAGCTCAGAAGATGCTAAGTTGTGGGAGGGGTCCCAGAGGAAATACCAGGATGTACCTGCGTCCAATACCAGGACTCATGTGGTATTTAATCTAAAGTCTCACATTCCTTCCTGAGTAAGGGGCAGATTTCTCCAAAATTACAAATAACTCAATTAAAATTTTCAAAGTTCATAAACAGAAGTTAAAAATGAACATGCCCAAAATGTTTGTAGTCCTAGTCCCTACAGGAGCCAAAATCAAACCAACCCATTTTTTCTTACCTTTCTTGTGTTTTTAGAGCAGAAAAATATTTATTGAGAAAAAGAAAGCTGTATTTTCTGGAAAAAAAAGAAAGCTTCTGTCTTAGGACAGAAGGGAACCAGAGCGAATCACCTCATCCCACTGTTTCTGAAAGTCATGTTTCTCTGTATTTTCTAGGGTTGACATGAGTCCTAGACTCCTCTTTCCAGAAATGTGGATTTCTTAACTTTTAACTCTTAGCAGCCTGCAGCTTCGGCTCTCACAGAGCTTGACAGGCTGTGTGGGGTGTTGTCAAAAGTGGTAGGGACAGCATCTTTTGCTTGCTCAGTCAGTGGGGACAGTGAAGCCTGGATGAAGTTTTCACACCCAGGGCTTTAGGCTTTTGAGGAGAAAACACTTTTGCTTCAGTTTCCTCATCTGTAACATGGAGTGTCGTGCAAACCAGACTGTAAGGTCCTCTCAGTTCTAAGTAGGTATAAATGTCTGCTCTAGAGCACGGACTCGAAATTAAATATCGGCTATGTGATCTGAGTTATTTAGTTTTTTCTGAATCCTCATGTCCTCATTAACAAAATGGGGATAATAATAGAACACAGACCTTATAGACAAGCATGCTGTCTCATCTGTAAAAGGAGCTGAATGCAAAGTCCTTGCTAAAATTTCTTCATTGAGTATCAATCTTTACTTTTTAATTTTTTATTATTTTTTGAGACAGGGTCTCATTATGCAGTTCAGGCTGGCCTTGAGCTCACTTTGGTAGCCCAGGCTGGTCTCGAACTCACACTGATACTCCTGCCTCAGCCTCCCAAGTGCTGAGATTACAGGCTTGTGCCACCACGCCCTGGTGAGTATCAATCTTTAAATGTCTTATAATCCATAAGGTATTTTTCAGTATGTTACTAAATCTGAAAACAATCATTTCAATCAGAAAATATGTAGTATTTCTGTGAAAGTTAATGAAAATAGTATGTATAAAATGCTTCTTTACATTATAAATGATATATTCTGATGAGCTGTGGTGTATAAATCCCCTCAAATTACAGAGCTTATTAATCATAAATTTGGTCCCACTACTTCTGTCTCTCCTTATAAATGCTACATATAATTAAATGGTTTGCAATAATCCAGTGCTTTTCTTTTATTGAATCTTTTGGAAGATACAAAAGAATTATAATCATTCATACGCACTGGTGAAGATAACAAAGCATGCAGTCTTAGAAACAGCAGGGCAGTCTCCAAAGCAGATCAACACATTGCTAGCCTTGTAGTATAAGAATCAGTCATAAGTACAGGCCTTAAAATACTATCATGGAATGGAGTAAGAGAAAGCGTAAGGACAGGGAGAGAATGACTAACCCTAAGGAAGAAAACCAGATGAAACACACCAATGAAAATCTCCAAGAGGAATTTTCTGGCTGTCATTGAAGTGTTACACTTCACTGAAATGAGCAAAATGTTAAGTAAAACAAATGGCAAATGAAAGGCAATTCCTAAACTCATGATCATGATTAGTAAGTAGTTTTAATGTAAAGCTTTTTGTGTCAATGGTGAAAAAGGAGATAGTAAAACAAGCGTTGCAAGACAACCAAATTTTTGTCAACATCGTTTCCAACCTGGAAATAAACATGTGCCCCAGCAGAGTGTCACCTCCAAAGTGTTGAACTTAAAAATTTTTATTTTAATACTGTCACATTGCAGTAGTCAACACAAAAAAAATTAAAAAGGAAATGCTCTGTGTGACCTGACTTCTAATTTTAAATCTCTACGCTTGAGACTCACCTGCACCTAATTTTGTGGAAGCTGCCAGGTACTCTGAAGTCAGATATCACAGGAAGTGTCGAGAAGTCTCCTTCTCTCTTGAACTTCATTTCTTTCTTGAAATTCCTCACTGAGTGCAAAACCCTTTGAAGTCAAGTTGATATGCCAATGTTGAATCAAATTTTGTGAACTTCAAAGCTTGCTCTGTTGTAGAGGATGTCCTGGTGCGGCCAGATATTGCAAAAATAAATGAGAATCCTACCTGAACATTTTAATGAAGCTGGTTTCTGAAACAGTATATGAAGTTTCTCATTCTTATGAATAGTTATCTTGTTGTTATACTATCTAGCACTATCATTACTATCCTAATCCAAAATTTGTTTACACTTTTTTCTTTTTCCTTCAGGAGTCTAATGAAGTTACTTTACCTGAGAATTATATTGTATTTTTTAAATGGAGTTTTGGGAAGAGTATACGATTTTTAAGCACAGAAGTTTCATGAAGGCTTCAGCTATGCGCCATGGAATAAATGGCATTTGTAAGAAATCATGTTGCAAAGTTTTTCTACGATGAAAAAGAAACCACTGTGTTTCTCTGTGTGTGCGCTTTAGCAGTCCTTTGTAGATAAAGCAGGGCATTTTGTTAAGTTAATTTCCTTCTTGCTTTTCCTCCACAGAACATTGGAAATTACCAAAATGATGAATGTTGAAATTAAATTATTTTGATAGATTGCTCCCAAGTGATGAACACAAGGCACACGCCTTTTCCCTGTGATGAACGCATAGGCACAGGCCTTTTCCCTGATATGCTAGGATGAGAAGGCACTGTATCAGAAGGCCCTTGGGGCATGTTCTTCACATGAGGGAGAAGCCATTACAGCGAAGATGTTCTACCTTAGGCTACCTCATGGAGACGTAGCAGCACAGCCTCACCAGTTCCTTGGAACTTGGCATGGTCAGGTCGACTGTATACTGGACACAATGTTGGCAAAAATAAATGAACAAACACTTCTTTTGGAGCTTGCTTTTAGAGAACAAAGAGAGGCTACCAACATAAGAGACAAGGTAGTTATAATATAGCGGTAAATGATGGTCATACTGAAGTGCTATAGAAAAGCGAGCAGAGCAGGGATCCATGTATAGCAATCAAGGATGTCCCTTGATGTGAGGCGAGTTCCAGCAGAATGTGGCAGGTGGAGTGAGCCTGGAACATGCAGACCTATAGGAGAGATGAGAGAGTGAGCATTGTGCCTAAGCCAAAGCACGCCTGGAGTAGAGCATGCACCTTCTGGAGTTTCAGGAGCCCTTAGCTGCAAGCAAAATGTTGAGGGGAAAGTAGGCAAGGAGAGATCTTGTTCACTCTAGGTACAAGCCTATGGCGAATTGGGCTCACTGGGAATTGAGGAATTATTATTAATGGAAGCATTTGAAAACTCTGCCCCAGGGCCTCAGCAACTCTTATCTGCTCCCATGATGGTCTGTCCTCTTTCTGGCTTACAAGTTTATAGGACAGTGGTTCTGATTATGAGTTTGGATAGGATGAAGACCAGAATACTGGGAGGTCTCCAACTGTGACAAGCCAACGAACTACAAATGAAAGAAACAAAAAAAGGAGTAATAGCAATAGAGTGAAGCAAATGAGTGTGAGAAGCTTGCTTCTAAGATTTCCCAGAAATCTCCTCATACCTTCTGTGATGCGGGACAGGACCTTCTGTCATCAAACTCAGTGCAGAAAGGCTCAGGGCAAGAAAACCAGCAAGAAGGATCTGCATGAAACCTGAAATGTTGAAGGTGGTCTTTGAGAAAGCTTTCTGATTAAATGAGTCAGAATGTGAAGAGTGTAAAAAGGCATATGAAAATGCTTCAACTCACTCAAAGTCTATGTGTGAAAAAGAGAATGGAATCATCAAAGACAAGACAAATCTCTCTCAGTCTCAGCAAAAGATTTCTCATCTGAAGATCACAATAGCAAGAAGACTAAGAACTTGGTTCTCAGACTTTATGGCATGCTGGCAGCTTATTCAGTAGACTGAAAGATGATGATCCTAGAATGCTTAATTGAGAAAACATAAACAGAACACCTTATGGAGTATAATGGAGCACAGAATGGGACAGCTCATCCACACAAAAAGTGGCTTTTATATATAGAAGAATTGAAAGACTGAAGTGGGAACTTCAGAGGAAAGGTGTGAAATGCAGAGGCTAAGAAAATGTGATCACTTGGTGGAGGCAGAGTGTACAGAAGCAAAGTCAAGAAGTGCAGTTATGGACAGCGCTTCAGGAAGGCGATGTGAAGGACAGAGCAGGAGCACTTTGCAGGCTGGTGAGCCACAAGGTACCAAGGACGTGCTCACAATACATGCAGCTTCACTGCAGGCTGCACTTGAACAAGAAAGACCTAACATGAAAGTACTACAGGTGGAAGTAGCCGAATTTCAGGGCAACAGAAAAGGAAAGAGAAACACTCAATCTGACCAGCACCAGTCATTACATTAGCTTTTGAAGTCAACACAAAAATTAGAGTTTTTTAAAAAAACTGTAGATGTTGATTGTTCTAAAACTATGAAAACATACAGTTTTGTTGACGGAACAGCAAGTAACTAGCCAATAGTCTATTGTTTTATCATTTTTCGCTTAGATGTGAAAGGAAGAAAACAGAATTCCAGTAGAACTTAATGATCATTTTTTACTAGTCATACTTCTCATCATTTTAGTTTTTCATCTTTTCAGAATTATTTTATTTATTTATTTATTTATTTATTTATTTATTTATTTATTTTAGTGTCTCACTACTGAGTCATACTGATCCTCCTGTTTGTACCTCCCAAGGGTTGGGATTACAGGCACGTGCCACCACACCCTGTCTCGCCGGCTCAGCACGCTCTAGAGTGGGGCCAGCATGGCACGAACGGCCAGGAACTGAACCCTAGCCCCTGTGCTTCCTCTAAGCAAGTGCTAAATCTGCTGAACTATACCTCCAGTCCTATCAGAATTACTTTATTGTTCCTCCAACAAAGAAAAGGATGATGAGGAAAAGAAGCATAGGAGAAGAGGAAGAGGAAGAAGAGGAAGAAGAAGAAGAAGAAGAAGAAGAAGAAGAAGAAGAAGAAGAAGAAGAAGAAGAAGAAGAAGAAGAAGAAGAAGAAGAAGAAGAAGAAGAGAAGGAGAGGAGGAGAAGGAGAAGGAGGAGGAGGAGGGAGAGAAGGGGGAGAAGAGAGGAGGAGGGAGAGCAGTAAGAAGGTTGGTGATGTGCGTGAGAGACTGTGATCCGCAGAAGAAGGCTAGTGAGGTAAATGGAGCCAAACATCCTTTCTCGAAGGAGAACCAGTAGTATTTCCTATCGGATGAGGTACCGATGAAATAGGATGACCTGTCAGTCTTTCTTTTTGCTTGAGTGACAGGAAGAGTGGAGCTGTCATCCAGACAGAAGGGAAGAAATGTAAGAGGAACAGTGCACGTGCTTGTCCCTTTGTCATAAGTGGGTGGGGTCAAAGTCACTTTTGGTGATACAGCCCATTCAAACCATAGCAGTCCTCCTTATGAGTAAGGGCACTGCCTATGTTTATGTGGGTGACAGATGTGTTGGCATTGACTTAGGAAAGCACAATCACAGCGCTTGTCATAGGGTCTGGTCCAGGCTGCAGTGCTCCTGGGACCCGACTCTGTTAGCAAACTTACGTTAAAACTGGAAGTGGCCATGAGCTGTGAATTACAATGTCCTTTGGCTCATGTGGAATGAAAATCTACCAGATAAATTAAAAGAAAACCGTGTTTTATTTTTACTAGTCCTGATAGTCATTTTGTTGCAATGGATAGTTTTGACATAAGGCTTAAACTATATTTAGAAAAAGTAAATTACATGCCATAAAAGATTTTTTTAAAATATGCTAAATATATTGAAGCATGAATGGAGAAAATATTCATGTAAAATGAATAGAACAAAGTATTTTTTTAAAAAATCAGTTGCTTTTACAGTCAATACTAAAAATAAGAGGTTATAGATTCTCAAATACGATTCACACTTTTATAGGTGGCATATTGCCTAAAACTGTACCGAATGCTAAATTATTTTAGTCGATGACTAAATATTTAGTCACTGACTAAATGATTTTCGTCAATGGTGGATTCTCTTTTTATCAACAAACGGGATGATAATGTTCCCTTACTAGCTCTGGCCCATGCTGTGGTTTGGATATTCTGTGCCTCGCATACGTCTACGAGGTGCAGCCTCATTCATCAGCCTGTGGATAAATGGGGAAGTCGTGGAAACCTTCAGCAGTGGGACCCTCGAGAAGGAAGACAGATTCTGAGCTGCACTATTGAGAGCGACTGAGATCTTTGCCCTTTGCTTTCCCAGACAATGAGAGAGCAGTTATGTTCTATCATCTGGGCTCCCCAGATGCTCTTACTTCCCACAGGCCCCAAAGTGATACCAACAAAACTTTGACTGAAATCTGCCAATTATGAGGCAAAAATAGACCTTGTTCTTTTAAAATTAACCACCTCAGATACCTTCCACAGTGATGGGAAACTCACTAGCTATCTAATACAAAAGGTACATGAGAATTAGCTAAATAATGACTGAACCCAGAACTAGGCTTGTCAGTACTCTGTATGCCAGGTCCTGAAGGCTAAGCAGAACAGGAAGACCTATAGCAGTTATGCCAGCGGTACAACCATTATACCACTGCACGAAGTGGTCGATGGTGGCAACTGGGGAAGTAAGAAACTTAGCTAAGTGAACTCAGCAATTCTACACTCTGGGGTGCTGAGTACACACTGTAGGATGGAACATCACTTGGACAGGATAGAGGGACAATGAGGAAGGATATAT
Organism: Myocastor coypus; assembly: GCA_004027025.1. NCBI lineage: Eukaryota > Metazoa > Chordata > Mammalia > Rodentia > Myocastoridae > Myocastor > Myocastor coypus. The sequence goes on from PVJA010009395.1 coordinate 11,986, forward strand.
TTGCTTCTATTTTCCAGACTAGCCCCAATCTTTGATGTCATCTGCTTGTCTTCTAGGGCACACACTTCAGCTTCTGTATTGAATCCCGAAGCCTTCATAGACTCTTCAGCCTTGCATCAGAGACTCATTGGTCTTCTGATATGGACTTGCATGTGGACGCTGACGTGACCTCAGATCTCAGGCTGAAATCCTCAGCCCCCATTGGTTAGGTGCCCTCTTCGAGTTTCTTCATCCGACTCTGCAGTGACCTTCTTAATTCATTCTTGTAATTCCTTATACATTTGCATATTATTTTTTTCTAGTAAAAAATATTGAGCAAGTAGGTACTATTACATTTTCAATTAAATCAAGAATCACTAAGAGATGATAGATTCTAACAAACATGTTACTAGGCAATTTGATGATTATGTAAACATCACAGATTATACTTACACAAACCTAGATGTCATAGATCATGATACACATATGTTATGTGATGTAGCCTATTCCTTCTAGGCCATGAACCTGTACACACTGTTGCTGTATTGCGGGCACACAATTTTAGTACAATAGTAAATATTTGTGTATTTAAATATAGATAAGGAATAACCAAAGTGTGGAGTAAAATATTAAATAAACAAATAAACAAAACAGGTAAACCCACGTAGACTACTCCCCACAATGGTATTCTAGGTTGGAGTCAGTAGGTGTGAGTCTCAGCACACAGCTAGGCTCTGCATACTGCATAAACAGCACAACGGGCCATGCTGAGCTTATTGGAAAAACAAACTCTTCAGTAATGGATAGACCTTAGGTTACCGTGAATGTGCATGATATGAATCTTTTAAACTTTTTGATTCTTATAGAATAACACCGCTTAAACAGAAGTCCATCATGTGGCTGTATAACTATGTTTTCATGCAAATTCCTACTCTGTACATTCTTTTTTATTTCTAAGTCTTACTTTGTGAACATCTTTGGTTTTATGAAAACTAAGAACAAGTAGACATATTAGGCTACACCTGCATAAGAGCGTGATCACCGGCATCATTGTCTTCCACTTGGGCACCAAGTGCCACTACAACATCCCCAGGAACAGACACACACCGAGAGCTGCCACCCGACATGACAATATTGGCTTCTCCTGCAGTGCCCTGGGAACTCTTCTCAGAAATATGGCTTTGGTGGATTTTAAAGCTTTGGTATTCCTTTGAAAAAATAACATAGGTTTATTACTAAAAAGATGATACACTAAGAACACTCCTTTTTATTAATGAACATTTTCAGTGCAGAGAGTTATGCTTTCAAAAATCTTAAGCCCCTCTTAAGGTCTTTCAACACATTTTCTGAATGTCTCCCTGAAAGAGAGTTCTTCAGCTGGATTGTCTGCGGCTTCCTCTCCCGTGGCTCCTCCTCAGCCCTGTTCTTGTCACAGCACAAGCAAAGCACAGTGGTCAATTTCTGACAAGGGATTTCTAAGAGCTCCTTTGGGAAACCCTTCTCCACAACGATGACAGTTGTTGACCAAATCAGTCACAGTCTTCTTCACTTTGAAAACGTTGTCACTCTTGGCAAGTCACGTTAGTGGGTTGTGAGTGTCTCTTCTCTCACATTGAGGTTGTCCCACTCCAGTATTCTCCAGTTCCATTATCTTAGCGACACTGTCCTGTTTCCAGATTGCAAGAGTTTCTTTCTAGTAACTTTTCAGGTGGTAGCATGAGTTTCATGTAGTAGATGCTATATACTACTAAAACTCTGGGATTCATTATTTAGATCTGAAAGGAGGTGTTTGGAAGAAGAAATGCAAACACTGTGGGAGGAAGACCAGCCATAATAGGGACGTGTGCACAAAAGCATTACGAACAGTCAGTACAGTCTTGCTCCGTGTACTGTTCTACAGTCTGTTCTCTATTTCACTGCATAGCAATTCAGGACTCCATCTCAGAAGAGGAGTTGGGCCACCCATTGCTTCTTTCTGCTCCTGTGTTACACTTGCAAAGCAGTGGGAAGAGCGTGGCAGAGGAATAAGTGTTGGCTGCCGATCACAAGATGTCAGGACAGTGCCAAGCAATTCCCAGGACTCCACATGCGAAGCTTCTCACAGGCCCCACATAGAACGGACTGTCTACAAGAGATGCTAGGGAAGCGGGAACCCACTGGCCTGAGACCTTGCAACAGCTGACCTTGCATCTTTTCTCTTTGTCAGCCCCACTTTGTTCTACAGACCTACTTTTCCCCTTACATCTCCACCCCTCACTTTTCAAATGAATTTTTGACATGGTTTTTAGGTTACTTATCCAGTTCTGTGTTTCAGGCAAAAAGAACCTTGGCTAAATTGAACTGATGAAACATTTCTAAACAAACTACCCAATAGCACTAGCACTTCATGCTTCATCTTGTGCTCCCAGTCCCTGGGATGCTCTGCCAGGCCACAGCGCCCTTCCGTAGGCCAGAGATTGTCGTTAGGTGTCATTTCTCATGCAGGTGTTTTGAATCTCCTGGCACTCAGGTCTTCTAATGCTAATTGTTCACTAAGCAGATAACATTTTTGGCAATGCCTCAAGCATGTCGACAGCACACTGCATTCTAAACACGCTTAGCATCAGTTGCCTAGCCGGGAAAAGCCCATTTCAATCCTTTGAAGGTAAGAGCGAAAACTTGCTTTTCTGTATCTTAGGACTTCTGTATGTTAATACCAAGAATCGCAGAGGGAAAACAGCTTCTAGAGTCTCTGGGTAGAACTTCTGCCTTAATGCTTTGAGCCAGTTAATGCAAGCGTTCTGGAGACTGCATTCTCAGCTGTCATACCTGGGGTAGAAATAGTGTTAAGGGGAAGGTGGAGTAGGGCAGGGAAGATTGGTCTTTTCTAATTCATTGTTGCAAACAGACTCTTGAACACAGACTTGGGAAAGGAAAGGGATACAATGGGCCCTGAAGCTCATGAGACATGTGACTCAGATTGGCATGGCCACAGGTCCGAAACTTACGCAACCACACAGAACAGGAGAAGACAAATACTGAAGCATTTTCTCATTCTGCTTACACCAAAGTCAGGGTTCTGAGAATAGCAGACTGCCTTTGTGCTACAAGTTCATAGGTTTGCAAGGAGAAAAAAGAGACAAACAAAATAAAGCAGAGACCTCCAAGGAACTACTCTACAGTTTTCTTGATACCTTCAGGGGAAATTAGTGAGGATATCTGAATAGGGAGAGGTCATCTTGGAAATAACCTTGTATATCTAGGTTGATGTCAACCCTGCCTCTGAGTTGAATTCCTGAAGAACTGTTCATTCTGCCACCAGGACAGAAAAAATACATGCTGCGCAACTTCCAGGCTTGTTTTCTCTCTGACAGTGATGGAAACTTAGAGACACAGAAAAGGGAAAGTCAGAAATTCTGGCTCTGTGGTCTGTAAACAGCCCAGGAACTCAGCGCGGGGGCAGGCTGCCCCTTGCTGTTGTTCTCCCCCTTCTGTCACTGCCCAGCACTCCACGTACACTGGAGACAGCGAGGTAAGAACCAAGCAGGAAGTCCACACTTTTGACATTTGATGTGATTGTGCGTGTGAAGAGCAACACAGCAGTTATAATAGATGCCAACACAGCAACTTCCACTTTGCCAAACAGCAAAATAAAAATAAAATAAAATAAAATAAAATAAAATAAAATAAAATAAAATAAAATAAAATATGAGAATAACCAAAATAAAATAAAATAAAATAAGATAAAATATGAGAATAACCGGAACTGGGATGGAGAATGTTAATATTCAAACCATGCAAATGGTTTTTATGTAAAACAAAGAGATGATGCATTTTTATTCCCAAACTGAAAATAGGATAATTCACAGATAATATAAACGACTGATTCAGTTGCCTAGCTATTACATACTTACATGCTGTTTTTGTTAATTTCACTTGGCTACATTTTGGTTTCCATTCTTCTGGTAATATTCACCGTACTGTAGTCTATAGTCCTTACATTATTTTATTTTTCTCCCACATTTAAATAGTTAACATAAAATTCCTTTAGATTTTTGCTCTAAAATATCTCTAAAATTTTTGTTTGTAATGAGAAAGAAATGCAAGCATAAAATAAGTGCATAATTGAGATCTATTATTATTACTTATGCATGTCCAAGTAGCATTTTATGGGTTTTAATACTATTCTTTTCCTCTTACAAATAGTACAAATTTAGGCTCATCCTGCTGAGAATAATCCTCAAATAAGTAAGAAAATATTGTTGAGTGCTACCAAAACGTTTGGAAAAAAAAAAGATGTGGTGAAGATGATGTTCTATTGTACAAATTTTCTACATTTAATAAGATCCTTAAAACTTTCAACATCGCATACGTCACTACAACTTGTAAACTAGAGTGTCCATCCCACATTTCAGATTGAGAGGTGCTAGGTTTCCCGGATACACTGGCAACTTAGGGTTCTATAACATCATTTTTTACTTCTGTACGCACTGATACCTGTGACTCTTTTATAGTAGTATGAAGGAGCCATTACTCTTTGAAAATATTTATTTTCTGATGCTAATACCATCTGTACAGCCACCTCTTCATATTACAATTTAAGGCATAATAAAATTTTTTAAGCTAACCAGACAATGCCCTGAAATATTTAAGAATTCCTCTGTTTATTGTCTAATTCTCAGAAGTCTTTCAGTGTCAAGTATGTGTAGTTCTCTTTTCCTGCAGAAATGAAAATGTTTCTAAGTCAAACATACTCATATTCTTCTAAAAGTTCTACAGCTGTATGTAGTCACATAGTCTCAAACTCTGATGACATTTTACCCTTATAAATCCAATGCATTTTAAATGTATGATATTCCAAAAGCTCATGCAAAATAATTTTCTGGGCACCGCAGTGCCTGGCTGTCGTCTCAGGCACTGTAGACTACTGACAGAGAAGGCTCCCTGAAACTCAAGAGTTTGGGGCCAGCGCGGGCAGTACAGCAAAACCTGATTTCTTAAGAAACAATAAAATTCTTGATCTAGATGATCACACACAACAGCGCACTGCCCCGTGGGATCGTCAGCTGTTTGCTTTCTAATCTCATCTCTGAGGTATGCTGGGATCTGTCCCTGCCCTGCACCACGACGATGTTGCGCTCCACCATCCTAAACTAAAATAGATTTAAATTAAAAATATTGAACTATAGATTTTACTACTAAATGGAGATTGCTTGTGCACTATCATAAAGTTTAAAAGTACAAAGTGAACTATTATAATTTGAGGATCATATGTATTCCCAAATGCAAAGGTTTATTCTACCTTTTTGGTTCAGTGCCCAGGTACTTGCTTCCAGATAAAATTATGGAAGAAAGTTAAATTTTTCAATTTCATAAATCAGATCAAAAATACATAAAGTATTTTTAACTAAATGACTCATATGAATGAAATATCAAATTAATACACACTTAATTTGTTGAAATGACTTAATGAACCTAATTACAGCACCCTACAGTGAGGTTGCAGTTCAGCGTTCATGGCTTCCGTCCTTGTCCTTGTCCCCCCCTCTGCTTAGAACCTAAGTAGTGATTGTTCAAAGAAATTCCCGTAGTTTCTTAGAGTCTACAATTGCTTCTCTGGGCAGAGATTTGCAAATAGCCAATCCCAGAGCCTTATTTGGTTCTCCTTGCTGCTGATTGGTTGTCTTGCTGTAACCCATCTCACCAGCATTCCTGTATCATATCAGGTAGTTGCACCACGTGTGGCCTTGATTTGATCCTCTTAAAGCTTGGAGATGTCGACCCAATGACATCAATGCACCTCAGGTGCTAGTACAGTATATTATTAAATTACTGGGAGAAATGTTGTATGTTTTGGGCCGTGAACAATAAAAACAGACACTGATTTTTTTTTTTTCTGAACAAATATGAAATTCTTGGTATTTCCCAGTTTGTGGGTGCTCTAGGAACACCACCCTCTAGAATTTGATGAATCCACTGCACTGTCCAGAGTGCAGTGTGAGGTCACTGAGTGACGTGGTGCTGCTGTTAGGTCACCCGGTGTGAGCCACATGTGCATTCACATAACCGGCAAGATGGAGCCACGATTAGAAGATCAAGGCTGAGTTTCTCATTCCTCTCTTCTGAGAAAAGGGGTTGGGCTTCTGACTGATCTAATTGCTCATCCCACATATGTGATCAAGCTCCTGTGCTAGTGTTAAACGTGCTTTGTGGTTGTCAAGGAGGTGAGCATTCCAGAATAGCATCATCCCAGAGAGGTCACACCGAGTCAATAGCCTTTCCTAAATATTGTACCCCGTATCTTTTCTTCTTCCTATTTATCCCCCTGTATTTTCCACTTGGAGTAGAGATGCAGACCCTGTTCATGTCTTATTACTCTATCTTGAAAATATGTAACATTTCTTTTCAGCGGCTTATAGGAGAGTTTGATTGGAGACTTAGAGGAAAGTCAGGCCTTGGTTTGTAAGTAATTCTGGAACACTTAAGACTCTGGGCTGTTGAGGATTGAAAGAATGCAGTTTTCATTGAGCGATGGCCCTTAATCTTTGGAATATAGAGGTGGAAGGGATACTAAAAACTGGATTATTAACATCCTCAAAAGCCCTTGTGTGCATTACTTGGTCCCCATATTGGCCGTATGAGGTCATGGGACCTTGGGGAGGTGAGCTCTATTGGGAGTTCCTTAGGTCATCGTGGTGTGTTTCTGTAGGCAAATCTGGACCCCCTCCTCAGCATCTTTTGCTTCCTGGGGAGGAGGGAAAAGGTTTTGTCTCACCTCACACTCTCTTCATGGTGCGCTGCCTGCTACAGACCCACATGCACTGAGCCAGCCACACCTGGACAACAGTTCTGAAGCTGAGAGTGAAAATAAATCTTTTTCTTTATAATTTATTTTTTCAAGTGTTTTCATAGTAATAAAAAGCTAACTGTCACTATCACTACTTGTTTAAGATGTACTTAGCATTAGCTATTTTTTTTCTTTGCAGTATCAGTGCTTATTAGGCAAGCACTAATGCAGCTGAGCTGTCTCCCTGGCCCTCATGTTTCTTCTAGATAAATCTTTTCAAGATTCAAGGCAGAATACAGCAATACAATGAAGATGATGCTATTAAGTTTTATCTCAAAGCAAGTGACATCATAAAATATCATTTTGAAATGTATTGCATGTATCAGAGTTAAATCATTAAATATAGTAAAATTTACAGGATATTATAGGTCAAGAATGGAGTGGTAGCTTTAATTCTCAATAGTCCTCAATGAAAGGAAAATAATAAAATTTATTATATATGGGCAAATGAGCATTATAATTTCAAGAGATAGAAAATACTTGTAACTTATGTTTTCAAAGTATGTACTAAAACAGAATTACTCAAAGCAAAATGAATTATTTATTAAGACTAGCTTATTTGAAGAAAAAAAAGAGAAAATTTCACAACAAATAATAAAAGAAAAATATTTATTAAAGTATTGACCATTGTCATCTTTAAAACAGTTACTCAGAGTACAAATTGGGCCATAAAATTGTATAGCTGATATTATCACTAATCTTCCTTTTCATGAACTAAGAGGGACTAGTAGTATAACTATCCTGTATTTTTTCCTTTTTCTTCCTACTTTTCTCCTCCATGCTAGATCACTTTTCATTCTGAATAATTTCTTCCCATTTTACAATATCTATTGCACATTTTTTTTTACTTTATTGTCTCCTTGGTGTGAAAAACTCAAACAGCAAACAATGTTCAAAATGTATGTTTTTGTTTTTTTACAGTGGAAAATAATTGTGGAAAAAGTTAGGAAGCCTTGAAATGGAAGGATGAAAGATCGGAAAGAATAAAGTACTATTCAGTCCCGGAAGGCAGAAAAGAAAGTAACAGAATAAAACCAAATTTTCTGCTTAAAGAGAAATGAAGTGCACTTAAGAGTGTAGATGACCTTAGAATCCACGTGATTCATCCTCACACTTATTCACTGATTTTTTTTTTTTTTTTGTACTTTAGGAAAGGTCTATAGGGTGCTTAGGGTCTCACTACTCTGTTGGACTTATAGTGACCCACCTGTTTGCAGTCTCCCAAAAGCTGGGATGACAGGAGCTCATCACCACGCCCAGTCTCATTTGCCCTCTCAGCCCACCCCAGGGACAGGGCTAGCGTGGTAGACCTGGGAGTTGAGTTCCCAGCCCCTGTGCTTGCTTGCAGGTTCTTTAATCTGCTGAGTACTTGGCCAGCCCTCTATCCACTGATTTTTTTTTTTGTCTTTTTTTGAGACAGGGTCTTACTGTGAAGTTCAGGCTGGCTTTGAGCTCATTTTTGTAGCCCAGGCTGGTCTCGAACTAGCACCAATCTTCCTGCCTCAGCCTCCCAAGTGCTGGGATTACAGGCGTGTGCCACCACACTTGGCTCCACTGATTTTTTAAGACATTTTTCTAGGAATGAAGAATGTAACTGGGACATTTTTCCAAAGAAGTATTTGAAGAGACAGTCATAAAAAGGAATATGTTATATAAGCATAATTTAATTTAGGAATTGAAAAAGAAATCCTTTAAGAGGCAGGTAGTAAGCATCTTAGGCATTTACAACAACGTAATCTGTGTAGCAAATCTGCCAGTCAGCAAAGCAGCCAGAAGAAGCAGTAAGAAAATCTGCCATGTGCAAATCCCGATCAAATTATATTTCACAACATGCAACAAATGTTACTGAGCTTTTGCCATATTTTGCTTCCTATGACTAGAACCAAAGCTCCTCAGTACTACTTGAAGTGCCCACAACATGAGACTATTTATCGAACTTCCTTCCTTCCTCAAAAGCCTAATCCCCAACTGCAGAATATAATTACATGGCAAAAATCTAACTTTGGGAGGGTTTTTTGGGTGTGGGCATGAGGTCTAGATACAAGTTCATATCACCTGCACGTAGCAATACTTTGATCTTTTTTCTTTCATATTTATATCCATTTTATTGTTCTTTCTTTTGTTACTGGTGTACCTGAAGTTTTCCAATCTATTTTAAGTAGGACAAGTGCAGGTGGGTGTGCTTCTCTGATTTCTGACCTCATAAAAATGCTCTCCATTTTCCCATATAAAGTACAATGTTGGATTTGGGGTTGCCATGTATGGCTATCATCATTGTGCAGCAAGTCTTTGTGCATCCATTAGCATCAGTGCTTTATCATAAAAGGATCCTGGATTTTGTCAAAGGTTGCTCTTCCATCTACTAACATGTGCTTTTTATTCTTGATTCTGTTTATGAGATGCGTGGCATTATTGACTTATATCTCTTGGCCCTCTTTGCATTCTTGCAATGATGGGTGCTTGGTCATGATGTCTGATCTTTTCAATTAGTTTTAGAATTTGGCTTCCAAATATCTTTTTAGAGGATTTTTGTACATATGCTCATCATGTTCATCAAAGACATTGGCCTGTGTCTTACTTGTTTCCTTGAGCTTTAATCTAACAGGATGATGCTGGCTTCACAGAATGAGTTTAGAAGCATCATTTTTCTTTCAACTACATCAAAAATTATAAAAGTTATTGGCATCAATTTTCTTAAGTTCTGATATGATTTAATAGTAAATCCATCAGATTGTAGGACTTTCTTAGTTGGTAGAGATTTTATTATTACAGTAATATAATCACTTGTATTTTATCAGTTGCTCAGGGCTTTCATATCTTCCTGCTTGAATTGTGTTATGTTATCTGCATCTTAGAATTTTACCTAGAACCTCCACTTTAATAAAAACACATATTTTCAAAACATTCCTAATGATACTCTGGATTTTCACATCAGCTATAATTTCAAATATCTTTATCTCAAATTTCATTGATGAGATCATAACTCTTGCTACGTTTCACACTAGATTTATCAGCCCCATTCATCTTTTCAAATAACAAACTCTGATTTATTGAGCTTTCCTGTACTTTTTAAAACTCTTATTGAATTAATTTCAACTTTTATTTTTATAACATGTTTTTATCTACTGTGTTCACTGTATCCCATAGTTTCTTAAATGTTGTACATTGACTGCCATTCAATTATAGGAATTTTCATTGCTTCCCTGATTTCTCCTAATCATTAGAGAGTGTGTTATTTAAATTTAAATATTTTTGTGTAGTTTCTGTGGTTTTTATGCCTCTTGATTTCTAGTTTTCTCCCATTGTGATCTGACAGGTTGCATGAGTCTATTCTACCTGGGAGTACATACTGATATAAATTTATTCCTAAATCGTAGTCTATTTTGAAGCAAGTTCCATAAACTACTACAAAGAATAGGCACTCTCTTTTTAGATGAACTACACTGCAGTTTTCTGATAAAATGTCTTGCACAATTTAGTATTTCTTTGTTAATTTTTTTGGTCTAGTGAACTATTTGTAAAAATGTAGTATTAAGGCCCTCCACTATGATTATATTGCTCTCTATCTGTCCTTTTATTTCATGTAGATTTTAGTTTTATGAATTTGTGTGGGCTCTTGTTTAGTTTTGCGTATGTATACTTATAATTGCTTTCCATCAATGGTGAATTGTTCCCTTTATGAATATGTAGAAAGATATTGAGTGCCCCAGACTCTACTGACTGGTATGGTCTTAAAATCTACTGTCCAAAATTAAAACAGCTATTCTTGCCTGGTTTTAGGTTTCTGTTTGTAAATTATTTTCCATCATTTTATGTTCAGCTAGTGTGTGTCTTTACAGATGAAGTGTGTCTCTTGCAGACAAAATATACCAGTGCTCTTATTTTTTATCTATTCTGCTGGTCTCGGTATTTTGATTGGAGACATACGGCCCTATACATTGAAATTACAATGTTATTGAAACTTAGGTGATGATGATGATGATGATGATTATATTGTTTATGAGGTTTAGGGGTTGATGAGTTGTGTCAACTTGAGAAGCTAAAAGCTTAATTAAATGGGTTCACCATGTCTACACCCTAGGACTTGGACACTCCTCCCTGGAATGACTTATCCCTTAAAAGATATAAAAGGAAATGAGGAATGATGGAGGGTTCTGTTTTCCAGAAGGAGTTCCAGTCTTCGCTATCAGTTTGGTCATAGTCTCCTGGCTCTGATACAAACTCTTGGCTTCTGCCTTGGATCCTTCAGCCTTGTGGTATAGACTCATCAGCCTTCCATCACAAAACCACTGGCCTTCGATACAGACTTGCACAGAAACACCACAGCGAGCTCCAGAACTTGCACTGAGTCCTTCAGTCTCTAGTGTGCAGATGTCCTCTGCATGCTTCCTCCTCAGACTCTGGCTGACCATCAAAAGTCGATCTTGTAATTTCTTATAAATTTATACATCTTGGGTTATGTCTGTTCCTCTAGTAAAACCCTGACTGATACACTAGACTTGATTGCTTTCTTTCTTGTTTTTTTAGTTAGTTACTTTGTTGGTGAATTTATTCTTTTCCTTGGTGTCGTGGATGTTTTCATCTTAGTTTCCTTTAATATTTCTTTTAGTATTTTTGCCATGCTAGTTCAATGATTACAATTTTCTTCAGTTTGTCCTTCTCACACTTTATCCAGCAAAGTGGCAGAAAAAAATAAATACAAAAAGTAAATAATATTTATGTATAACAGTAATAAACCCACCCTTCAAACCAAATTAGAAAATGATCCCACTCGTAACTCAAAAAAAAAAAAAAAAAAAAAAAAAAAAAAAAAAAAAAAAAAAAAAAAAAAAAAAAAAAAAAAAAAAAGAAAAAAACAGTTAAGTACCTGAAGGGCCACCCAGCTTGCTCAGCAGATTAATATGACTTCTTAGGTAGACACAGAGACCAGGTTCAATCCCCAATGTGCTTGCTGGGTTTTCCCTGCCCTGGATGCTGGGAGCACTGAGATGATGAATAAGACTCTTCCTGGTGATGCATTACTGTAATCTTATTGGTTGGGAGGCTGAAAACAGGATGATCATTATGAGTTTGATCTGCATAGTGAGACCCTGTAGACCCTGCACTGAATACAAAAAAAATTTAAATATCTGAAGTTAAATGCGACCAAATATCTTAAAGACTTAAAATATATTTTAATTATGTATTGTAATTATAAAAATAATTTAAAAACCCTATGGAAATGTAAAGAAACAAATTTTTAAACAATAGAAAGTGAAAAGACAGTCTAAAATTATTAATCATCATTTTACCAATATTGATCTCTAGACTTAATGAAATAGTTAAAAAAAATTTACAATGTTCTTCACAGAATTTGACAAAAAATCTGAAATTCATATGGAAGCAGTACAGACCCAGAATAAACAAAGGAACCAAGATTTAAAGTTAAGAGTGAGAGGTATAAAATAATAAATTTGGAATTACTATAAAGTTATAACAAAACCAGTGTGATATTATCACAATAACAGACAAGTTGCTAAATGAAATGGAAGAAAATGTACTTCATTAACTCATTTTGATGAAGAATTGCAAAATATGTATTTAGTTAAAAGAGAGCCTCTTTAACAAATGGTGTTGGAAAAACTGGTTATCCACATGCAGAATGGTAAAATCAGATCCATATCTTTCACCCAGTACTGCAAACAAATAAAAATAAATTACATACCTAACTAATGAAAAACCAGAAAACTTGAAATTTCTTGAAGCAAAGTTGAGGAAACATTTGTGGCTGTAGGCAAAGTCAATGACTTCCAAAGCAGAAAATCAGTAGCACAGACAACAACATGAGGAATCACTAATGGAGTATAAGTTTAAAATCTTCTGCACAGCAAAGGAAACAACAGAATAAAAAGAAAACCTACAAAATGGAAAGATTACCTGCTACTCTCCAGATAAAAGAGTAATGTCTGGAATATATAAAGAGTGCAACCAGTCTCTTTCCTCCACAGATATTGGGAAACAGGAAAAAAAATGTTGAAATGAGAAAGGGAGTGACAGAACAAGGGAGGAACTGAAGGAAGGAGGATGAGAAAGAACAGAAGAAAGCAATAGAGATAAAATTTTCTATATGAAGAAAGGGAGTAGGATTGAAGAGAAATGAATGGGAAAAGGAATTGATATATATTATACAGAAATATAAATTCTCTCTGATGACTATGATTATAATGCGTCAAAAGTGTATCAATAAAATTAATTTTACAAATTACATTCCTCTAAATGACCCAATGCATAAGTGAAGTGCATAGATCTGTAGAAAGAGAAATGACAAGTGCATAATAACACAAGAACAGTGCTCCTCTTTAGCAGCGAGAGAAATAAAACAATTCTGTCATCAAGATCACGAACAGCAACAAATGCCACCAAGTTTGTTGAGGGATAAAAGAACACTCCGTTCTTGGTAAGAATGCCAGCTAATGTGATCACCACCACAACAATGATTCCATAAAAATGAAAAAAGAGCGGTTCCATTCGACCTGGCTACACCTTCCCCGTGTAAATCCTCCCCCAAACATAAGATGCTGTATTATAGAGCTATGTGCATATCCATCATGATTATAGCAGTGCAATTCTCAGTAGTCAAGCTCTTAGAAAAGTCTAAATGTCTAATTTTTGTTTGTTTGCTTGTTTTTTCTGGCAGTACTGGGGATTGAACTCAAGACCTCACACTTGCCAGGAGGGTGCTTAGTCTACTAAGCTACCTCCCTGACCTCTCCCTGCCTTTGAATAGACAAATGGATAACGAAAATTCAGATGTAAAGGATAATATGTCATTTGTAGATAATAGAATGAATTTAAGATAACACTCAGTGAAAAAAATCAGGCAAAGAAAGTTAAATATCTCTTATTTTTCTTGTATTAGAAAATTATCATATAAATACATTAATGGATGAATAAATATGATCAAGGGCAGATAGGAAACAGAAAAGCAGCATTTTGGGAGAGGGAATGTGAGAAGATGGGAGAGAAAGAGGAGGATAAAGGAACAGAACTGATTAAGCTCTTTGCATGCTCCAGCCCCCTTGGGTGAGCACAACTATTGTGTATTCTAAACTTATACTCATAAACGTTACCTTGATTTCATCACATTTCCTGTCAGTGTTATAGCGTAAGAAGGACTAAAACACTAAATAGTATGTATATCATTTTTTTCCCACTTCCCCGTAGCTCACAGTCTCATTCTGATTGTTCTGTTTGATAGACATTTGGCCTGTATATTTCTTTCTGTGCTTGCCTTGAGATCAATTATGTCTCTAGTCACAAACATATAAAGGTTTCCCTCATTTGTTTCTCATCCATTCTCAGTCATGCACAAAAAATTTCCTTTATGAATGAGCTGATGAATACTATCAAAAATATGCTGAGCTTCTGGATATTTGATAGGGTCATGTGTGTATCTTTTCTAGTTTCAGAACCTTTGTTTGTTTATTCACTCATTTTTTTTTATGGCCAGCTCAGCCTGCCCCAATGACAGGGCTGGTGCAGCATGTGGTGCCGGGGATCGAACCGCAGTACCTGAAGCCCCCCAAGCTTTCCCAAGCAGGCTCTTTAGACCACTGAGCCATCCCGCCAGGCCCCTGTATCTTTCCTAAATGAATAAACATATGTAGCTGTCAGTAATTGTTGTAGACACACAAGAAGGTAAGAGAGTCATCAGTCACAGTAGTCTTGTCATGGAGTTCATGTGGTTGGCTGAGCTCAAAATTGAAAATGTAAGGAATCAAATTCTATCTCCTGTTGTGCAAACCATATGAATTGGAAAAAGGAAATTTATTTTGGGTCTCAGTTTCTGTAAATCGAATGAGCTCCTTTAAATGCTAGTTAAGAACAGTTTCCAGTTGGAAATAACTCTGTCACCACCTTACTGAATTCATAGGTTCATGTTGAGGTACTTATGTTCCAGCTTCTGATTCCATAGGTTTACCAGAGGAAATTAATTCACTTTCCATATTTTAATGGGAAAATAAATCTCTTCGCATTTAATGTTAAAATGTGTTCATATATTCAGGGAACGCATTATGAAGAACTTGCTAGGCTTCTCTGAACATCTTCCACTTAAAAAGGATAGTTTTTCACTAACAGAGCAAGATAACCTAAATATATTTTAATGTTAATGTAATCCCTGGAGGTACATCAGTGCCGTGCATAGGAAAGGAGAAAACAAAGACAATATTCTCAGAGAAATTTAGTTTAGACTTCATTGAAGGACTTTAGAATGGGACAGGGAAATATTTGCCCTGTAGCCACTTTCCGAGGTAAAACTTATTGCCATTTGAAAAGCTGAATTAAATTTTCAGTAACACTGACTTCTAATTAATGATAACAATTGAAGATGCAGATGTGGAGGGAACTGAATCCTTTAGATGAAGTTTTGAAAATATGCTCATTTTCAAAATTTTGGAAATTCTCCTAGTTTGTTTCTTGCTTCCTAGTATTCCATCTATTCCTTCATTATTCGGTGGAAATTGAGTGTCCAAAGAACATTCTGGTCAGACTCAAGTGAAACAGACCTGACAGAGCACAAGGAGAAAAACACAGACTTTCTGCTGTTAGAGTGATGTGTCAAGGTCAGCTTTACCCAGCAACTGGCAAACTGCAGTGAAATTAAGACTAGCTGCACACAACAGCTGTCAAGATGCTCCAGCAGAAACATTGCGCAGCAGCGACCGAGTTCTGCAACACAAAGCGGCTGTCTTTGTGAACAGTTGATGTATTCTTTCCGAGCTTTCTTGGCTCCTTAGACTCAGGGTGCCTTAGTCCCCGTGTGTTGGCAAAGTACCCGTCCTAATCTTGCTGATGCCCTCAAGGAAAACGTTCCCTATTGGCTATTTGCCTTTTCTTTTACCTTCTATGTATTCATCTACCTATGAAACACGAACATAGTATATTTTTATGATGGTAATATCAATAAGATGAAATACTAACTTATCTCTAACATATTTAGTTTGGAAGAAGACATTCAAGACTAAAAATTAATGTTCCATGAGAACATAATATACATTATACATTTCCATTTTGCAAAAGTACTAGCCTTAATGGACAATTATTTTCTAATATAAAGTTAAATGTTTTCAATAATTTTCATTGTAGAATATTGCACTGGTTTCTGTTAGTCTAAAAATAAAACCCTGAAAATACCATACTGAGCATGAAAACAAAGGAATTACACTGTTGGGGGTGCACAGCTGATGTGCTTGAACACTGCGGTTGTCACCTTTTTACTATCAACATCTCATTTCCTTGAAATAAAAAATATGCTGTTCTCATGTATTGGTCTTTGTAGATTTTCTTCTTCATAGATAAGTTTTATTCAATAAAATAGTATTAACAAAGCCTTTCTGGTTTTACTAGATTCTGCGTGTACACAAATTCTTCTCGATTGCTTGGGAAGCCAATTGATTTCCTGCTGCGATGCTGGCCTAGTGGCCAGCTCAACCCGCATTGTTCTGAGAAGTAAATGAAGCCATTTACTCTGGCTGTAGGTTATCGTTTTCCTGGCAGCTAAGTCATGATGACTAATTTTTAAATGGCACAAGAAAAGCTTTGCATTCAAATTTTGTGGGGTCCAGTTATGTAGCAGTACACTGAGAATATTATTTTAAAGTACCATTTACAATCTTTATTACTATAACATTATTGTATGTTATATTTCTCCTTTAGGGAATTGATATCTGAAGCTTATTGAAAAGCTTGTGTGATTTTCCCCCCAATAAATGAATCTATTTTTTGAGAAGGAAAAATGTCAATTATGCTTTACAAATTGCTGTGTGGCTACAAACTTATTTTGAAGAAAAATGGGTTTACTTAATAAAGACTGTCAGATATTTTAATCCACCAGGGCCATTAGTCTGTCAATGCCTTGGCTATTAGCTAAAGTGTGTGCACACTTAGTCATTTGTGGAAGCAGACAGATTCTGTGAAACACCCCCCCGCCCCTTGAGGTCCAGGTCCCCTGCCTGAACAGCATGCAGGCACAAAGTGTGACAGTGACATTTCTTTTTCTCACGACTACCTATTTTAACAAAAGTTAAGAGTGATAGCTATTTGCAACTTGATATGACAAAATGCATCTAGCAAAATACGAACGTGATAAAAAGATGGTGATGATGGTGCCTGTTACTACAGTAAAATTTTTCAGAGGATAAAACCCTAAAATATATTTCAGTTGCAATTTACATTTCTTGGACATCTTAACTCATGATATTATTTCAAATTTTGAATCCATAAACCTCTTCTCTCTTCAGTTCCCCAAAATATTTCAGGAAGTACATGCTCCTATTTATTGTCCCAGAATATCAGAGGCAATGTAGCTACAACATACTTCTATGTCCTGCTCAGTGGGATGTGTTGAAGTCATACATCTAATCCAAAGGAATAGAGGAAGCCCCTCGAATAATACAGGGAGGTGCTAGAAAGGGTGGGAGTAGCCATGGCAGCCGCCCTTTCTCTGTAGTCAGAAAATGAAGACCACATAGACACGCAAGGAAGAACCAGCCTGCTTCTGATTTCATGGAAATTTTCCACAGCTGCGTCATTACTGTTATATCCAAACCCATGCAATCAACCAGGCCAGGCATTCTGACACGAGTAGAAGATTTATTAGGAGCATTAAGCAGGCTGGCTGTCTAGTGGACCAAGACAGTGGTGAACAAAGAGGAGCAGGAGACTTAATAGGATATTTCAGGGAGGGTGATCATGGGCTGAAACATTCAGGAAGCAACCAGATCACGAGTTTTGGGGTGAGGCAGAACAGTTAGATTTAGGTGGGCATCATTTATCTTTCTTTCTAATTTCATTTACATCAGAAGGGAGTGAGTTGAGACCAACATAGGTCAAGAGGAAGTGAGGTGAGACCAGAGTACAGCGTAGGGCAGGATTGGGATTGGGGTTGGGTAAGTCACCTAGGAAACTGAGGGAAGGAATGCTTGGGGCAAGATACCCTGGGAAGCTAAGAGGAAGTGTTAGAGGCAAAGTGCCTGGGAGACTTTGAATTCTGACCTAACACTTACTATGTGTTATGTAGGTAATGCAGAAGGCGGGAAGATAAGTTTCATCCATTCAGGCATCCATTTATTAATTTCCTACTTAATTAAAGTTGAACAATTCCTGATATCCTTGAGATATAGTCCTACACAAACTACAACATTTCCTGCCCTCTCGTTGCTTACAAAATTAAGTAGAAGGTGAGCAGAAGGATAAACAGAAGTAAGATTTGAAAAGGCAGATCATGACTAATTAAAGAGTTATGGATTTATCAAACAGATAACGAGCTGTCATGAAAGAGTTTTACAGCCAGAAATACCATAGTTACATTTTCCTTTGGTGAGTTTTAAATCTCTTTTAGAGAAACATAAGACACTGTATGAATGTTGTAAGGAATAAACCATCATTTAAGCGCTTTGAAGAAGGGATTAACATAATAGGACATGTACTACAATGCAAAAATTGCTCAGTGGTGTTTTGGCGATTAAAGTTGAGTAAGGCAAAAATGCCTTATTACAGAGAAGGATTATATTTGGTGGAGAGTAATACCAAAAATATAGAGTAGACTAGGGAGTGTGAAGAAAATTACTTGCCTCTCTGCTGTGTCACCTCCTGGTCTTGTGGCTGGCCTAAAGTGGCTGGGCTCTGTTGCTGCATGGCCTCTTGAACAGCCTGGGAAACAAAAAAAAATCCTTTTTTGTTTTTTTTCCTTTCACTTATGTATTTGATATGTCTCACTATGGAGCTCAGACTTGTAGTGAGCCTCCTTTTCTCAGCCTCCCCAGCACTGGGATTATAGCTGTGAGGCCCACACCCAGACTCAGTGGCCAGCTCAGCATGCCCAGGGGTGGGGGGACAGAGCTGGCACCTTATGTGGTGCCTACACTCGAACCACAATCCCAGAGCTGGCCTAAGCCGGCACTTATCCAGCTGAGCCATCTTGCTGGCCCACGAAACTTAAATCTGAAGTGTAGCCAAGTTTCTATTGAATGTGTGCAGCTTTCTGGCCCCCATAATCCCGAATATGCTTAAATAGAATCACATAAACTGGGGGACTGTCCCTATTATTTGGGGAACTGGAGAGTGACTGTAGGCCCTTGCACTTGCCAGGCAAGCACTTGTTCTACTGAGCTATCTCCCCAGCCCCTAGAATCTGCATCTTCTTGGTTTTCTTAGTTCTGAAGTACTCTTGTTTTCTCTTCCATTGCCTTTTTTTTTACCATCTCAACCTCAGACTATTGGTGTTTTAATACTCGTCCCTCTTTATACTCCTGTTTCTTGGTGCAGGATTCAGGCTTGTGGCTCTAAGAACCCTCATTGTGCTGCTTCTCAAGTTTCTTCTTCGATTCAAATACGATTTGTGAATTCCAAACAGAGAGCTGTTTCCCTAACAGCTGCACACAGGCACAGTGGCTGCTTTGCGTTGAACATCATGGATCCAGCCTGTAACTCCAGATCGGTCCCATATCTATGCATTCACTACCCCTGAAATGTCCTTCAGCTAAAGCCTCGTCACTCTCAGCTGATGTCAGTTAAATTTCCCTCGCTGTATAGGACAAAGCAAATGTCAGTAATTCTTTCTATTACTATTTTTTTTTATTTTTTAAAGACTATGAAATAGTAAAAAATTCCATTAGAAATGATAAAAGTTTCATTAAGTAAAGTAATAGGATTTCAATAATGGTTGCTGTATTGCATGATTTTATCTTCAAATTAGTTGTTTAGGTTACCACAAATAAACCTACAAAATTGGTTTAAAAATAACAATCACAAGAACAACAACAAGATATAAGAAAATGAAAAGAAAAAAGAAGAGGAAAAGAAAAAATCTAAACATTAATAATCCTTTCAAAAGAACAATAGAAGTCAGCACTATAATTATTCAAACTACCCTGCATATCTACATAAACATATCTCTTTTCCTTTTTTTTTTTTGTACTTTTCCTCATCCCAGTTTATTTTCTTTCCCCCATTGAAAACATTAGTTTTGTTTCACAATATGTATTGTACCTTTCAGATTTTATTTGCTTTTTCAGGAACAAACCTTATAGAAATCCACAAGGCTAGGATTTGGAGGTCCCACTCAAGCCAGCTATTCCCCCATAGGTAATTTTCTAAAAGAGCTGAAATCATCATACTTCAGTGCTGTATGTGCCCCATGTTTATAGCAGTGCAATTCATCGTAGATAAATCTAGGAAACAACCCAAGTGCCAACCAACGGAGGAATGGATAAAAATCTGACAATTTTACACAATGGAGTATTACTCAGCAATAAAAAACACAGGTTCAAGGATTTTGTAGAAAAATGAACACAACTAGAGACTGTATTTGTAGATCAAATAAATCAGACACCATATTGTCTTGGTAGTATGAGAACCCGAGAGAAGAATTCTTGAAACGTTTTGGTTCTTATACTTTAAGCCTCAAGCTCAGGAAATCCTGCTTGTTCTGCTTTGAAAGTATCTCCAGAATCCTTTTATTTTTTACTCCCTTTGCTACTACTTCTGTAGTTGAAAGATCATTATATTCCAGTGGTGCTATGACAATTACAACTGACCCAAAGTCCCTCACTCAACTGCATCTGTGAAGGCGGGTCTGAGAATGCCCTAGACAAATGGGAATCCCCCAGCACTGCACCTGGCATGCCCTGGACCCACAGTGGTCCAATCACAGGCACTGGAGCATTGAGCTCATGGCCACCCCATCACGTGTTTGTATTATTTACCTGTAACCTACAGTTACCTTTTAGCATTTTGGAATCATTGTGCCCACCATGCCAGCTACCTGTGGTGAGGCAGGCACATGGAAGTGTCATTGACGTCATCTTCTGGCCAATTCCTGTTCCTGGGCTTCTGTATGATGGGCTCGCTGGCCAGACGCCAGACTTAGCAGCATCCCACAGGCATCTGGCAAGCACTGTGGGTCCTTCATGCCAGGGGTTTGGTCAGTAGATGGGTTGGTGCAGGTGGAGCCCACCCGTGTGTCCCTGCGTATCAGTCAGAAGATATCCACATATCTGGAGAGAGAATGCAGCTGACATAACCCACCTGCCATTGTAGAAAGAGGGCAAGGTGCTCATGAAATTGTGCGAGGCTGTGGGGGTCCCTTTCTCCTCCAGGGGCACCGTGGACCCCACTTTATTGGCTGGAGGCCCCTCTTTCCCTCCTGCATAACTGTGAAATGTGGTAGCCTATAGTTCATAGCCCTGTGTATGTTATTGCACTGTTGTCAATTTTGAATATCAATGGCCTGGCTGGAAAGGAGGCCCACACTGCAAGCACATCCCCCAGCCTTGAGAGCGAGAGCCTGGGCTATCCACTTCTGCGGACGGGATGGGAAGGCCATGTACAGACCCTGCCATATGTTGGCACTTGCCAGATGCTTCCACCCTCTGCTGCCTGTGATTCTCCCACAGGTGGGCCGAGAAGCATATACTCCTGCTAGCCATTTCTTCATCATGAAATACAAGTTTTTGGCTCCTTTCCACACCTTTGACCAGAGCCCAAGAGGATGCTTCACTTTCCTTTGCTTCTGACATGGAGCCTAGCCAATCCTATTCATGCAGCACTTATATCACTGCTTGGCAAAGGGAAGGGCAGGGCCAATGGCTCGCACAGCTCGAGCCTGCTCTACAGCTCCATGTGAGCCTGAAAAGCAGATTCTGCTGCTATGGTGCAGTCCCATGTGGGGGCTGGGTCATCCCTCACGTGCCCTTCCATCTAGTTATGCGTGGGTCGTCTGGTATACTGGTCATAACAAGGCAGCCGGGCACACTAGGAATGTCCATTATGAGCCCAATAAGTCCACATGCGCCTGCGACTGACACTTGTCATGGGCCTGGGGTATCCCTGGAGTTTATTAAAATGGCATATGGAATTATCTTCATCACCAGATAACACCAAGAATTTGACAGAAAGGCTGGGTCCTTGGACCTTGCTTTCCTTGGTGGCCCACCTCCAGGTCAGCAACTTCCCTCACACCGTGCATGGCAGCTTCCAGATCTGTGAGGCGGTCAGAGGTCAGCACGCACCATGAATAGTTAAAAAGCAGCACAGCATGTGGCTGGGTCCTGGCAGCCAAATACTGGGCCAGTGTACCAAGACAGAATTGGCCACTCAAAGAGCCCAGTGGCAACCCCTGTCAGGTCCATTGGCTGTCCTTGCAGGGGAAGACAGGCAGGTCCTGACTGACAGCAATGAAGAAAAGGTCCTTAAGGATGTAACAGTATCTGCACAGTGTTAGGGTGAGGTGATCCATGGGGCCTGCGGTATTGGGAACGACTGCACATGGCAGAGGGGTCATTTTATCCAAGGTCACGCACCACATCTGTGCAGCTTCCGCAAGGGCCATCCTTGGGAGTTGAGCTGGCTGTGTCCAGGGAGCACTATTGTTGCCTCTTTTAACTGTCAAGTGCTTGGCCCTATTCCACGTAGCTCCAGCTGTCCACGCTGGTTCACACACAACTCATGCTACCTGTAGGAGTCAGTGGCGTGTGATGTGGACGTCCTCAGGCTATGGTTTTCACCAGGCAGCTTCACAAGAGGAAATCTCCCTGTGTTGTGTCAGGCCAAGCACTGGTGGCTCTTTCCATCCTGGGTATGTATTTAACAGGCAGGGAAGCACAGAGATCATAAGCGTATAGAGTCGAGCACCCAATACCCAGTGTCACCAGTGCTCTCTGGATTATGATACAGTGACCTCCGTGCCTTTCTACATATGCCATGGGGTTTGTGAATGGTCTGCACCAGTGGCCCTCTCCAGGGGTCCTCTGACTAGAAACCTCAGCCTGCTTCCTAGTCGAGAACTCAGGATGCCAGCATCCCATTTTTTGCATGCCTGGGGCTGCTTTCATTTTGGGGTTGATTAGGCAGCACTGCTGGCAGAGCACAGCTACTTTCACCAGGTCGGAGGGGCAGGCAGGCACTACCTGGCTGTCTTACTGGTGGCTAATATGGAACTTAGCGGGTCCACCAGGCTTTGGCTGCCACCTGACTTTCAGAGGCCCCCAAAACTGCTTGCTGGGAGCTGGCCCTGCTCATCTGGAAGCCACCTGGTTGTGCAGTGAGGGCAGTGCATTTTACAGGCTTCCCCTTTACCTTGGTGCTTTGCTTCCACATTTTGAAACCAGGCTAAGGCATCTAGAAAACTGCAGATTGGATGAGGGGACTAGCAGGTCTGACACTGTTCCAAATTTGCCAGCTGGGCCAATCCCCAGGATCAAGTCCTTTACGCATGCTGTAAGCAATCATCTATCAAAGATATTTTTACATGGTAATATCATTTATCGAATGTCCACTTCTTATAGCCCAGTTGCTGAGTCTGGGTAGGTTGTGCACTTTGCGCCTCCCTCAGGAAGTCACTGGGATTTACCCAAACCAGGTGCACTAGTGCCATCCACCAGTTTACAAAAGTCTAATTGCCTGTTTATGGGGCTGTCCTTTGAACATACTGTTTTAACTGTTGCATACAGGAATGCTGGCTATACTAACTTTTTGGGACATCTCTTGTGGCCTTTACTCCATGTTATCAGCCCCAGCAGCCAATAGCCATACCAGGCACATAAGCATGAGTTCACCCACAGTTTAATTTGATCATTTCATCTCCACCCACAACTCCATGGCACTGCAGGTCATGTATGTGGTGTGACGAGTGGAGGTAGAAACCCGTCTGGTCCCCTCGTTGAGTCAGAGAGTTTTCCACCTCCATTTTCTGTTGAACTGTAGGCCCTGCATGCAATGACAGAGTGCTCTCTAGGGGATTCTCTCAGTGATGGGGCCTGTGCTTCAAGAAGAGGCAGTGCCCCCTCAGCCCCTCAACAGGACTTCTGTGACAGCCAACCATTGCTCCAAGTCCTCCTAGGCCATTGTAGCTCACCCACCTGCTGGAGGAGGTCTTCTACCTCTTGCCCCATGTCATGGTTTAGGGTTTTTGCAAGGGAAATAGTATAATATGGGACACATTTTATAATACTAGTTTATATGGAATCACTGAGGAATTGTGTACAAGTGCAGGAAATCTACTCACACACTAAATACTAAAGACTCCAGCTGAGAGCCTGGATCCTAATATACTACATGCATCCAGATTAAAATTGGGAAGTGGTACTTATTGTGAGGCCCAAAGCTCCTTCAAAGTTCATTGGGAAGCCGGGCGTGGTGGCTCACGCCTGTAATCCCAGCACTTAGGAGGCTGAGGCAGGAGGATTGGTGCGAGTTCGAGACCAGCCTGGGCTACAAAAGTGAGCGCAGGACCAGCCTCAACTGCATAGCGAGACCCTGTCTCAAAAAGACAAAAAAAAAAAAAAAAAAAAAAAAAAAACAAAGTTCATTGGGAAAGCCAGCCTGACAAGGTCCTCCAGAACACCCCAAGAGAACTAGCAGCTGTCAACAGCTCCATCAGCTTCTCCAAACAGAATCCCTAACAGCGTTCTGGCAGCTTCTCTTATTCTGCCTTTTATGCTGCTGGTATCAACCCTCAGGTGGGCCTCTTACACCCAGTGACACGCTAGTTTAATTCAGTTGAGTGGAATAAGCTGACTGCCAGTTAAAAATTCCCTACAACCAACATAGTGGAAAAAAGTGAAGAGCAACCAAGCCACCACCATTCCTGTTGACATACGGGGTGTGTGTGTGTGTGTGTGTGTGTGTGTGTGTGTGTTTGCATGTCCATCACTTCTAAAGCTTTCAGCACGTTCCAGTTGTTAGGTGGGTTGCTGCCTAGTACTCAGGGGCTCTCCAAGGTGCTGAAAACCTGGCTTTGGTGAAGCTGGAGGAAGCATGTGGGGTACTTCCTCCCCATCAAGCCCTCTCCCTTGCCATCAGTGCCTGTTTCAGCAGGAGGTGTCTACAGATCACACCGCTTGGTAGGTGAGGTTCTGAAGGGCTATTTTCATGGTTGAAGGTCCCAGGGAAAAGAAAGCATGTGGAGCAGACATCAGCACCAGCATCCTTACTGTAGGGCCCACATATATTGGCTGTTGTGAAGCCTGCCATATTGGTGATCATCATGATTGTGTGCCGCATGGGTGGCTCATTGTGCTAAGTCATGCTTAGGTCAGTGTCTGCTCTTCTTCGCCTGTCCAGTGAGGTGCTGTCCTTTGGGTCCTCCGGTGCTCTAACCTTTGGAGCAACCTGCTGCATCACTCCTCAGATGATGCCAGGGTTAACCTAAGGCCTGGAAACGTTAGGCATGTGCTTTACTCCTGGCCTGCATCCCACACCTTCCAATCTTAGCCTGAACCAGGATTTCATTAAGTTGCCCAGTCTAGTCTCCCCAGGTGACACCTTCCTGCACTTCTCTTCTAAATGAGAAACTAACAGTATTTCAGAAATTAGGTCAATCATGTAATTCTTTGGTTGCACTATATAGGAGGTTCTTTTTTCATTCAGAGTAAAACAACATTTATAGATTGAATGAAGCTTCACATAACACAACGTAAGAACTCATTGCCTTCATCTTCTAGGGGAACCATCTTTTTCATTAAGAGAAGGATATAATACTACCTGGACAGTTGCTGTAAAAAGATGTTTGATTTTCAGGCTCATATACTTCTATTATAATGTGCTAATATTTCTATTTTGCTGGAAAAAACTGAGACATGGGCCCAAGCAAAACAATTTTTAAAATGTAATGCATGCTATCCTTTTGCACAGATTGGAATTTGTAGTCTTTTAAAGTGATAACATAATTACTTTGAAGAACAAATATTTATAAAACTTGATATAGATTGCTTTATAAAATGTATTATATGTTAAAATAATGCTTTTCATGTATTTGGCACATAGTCTCACTTTGCAGCTCTGACTCCTAGGGATCCTCCTGTCTCAGCCTCCTTTGCACTGGAATTATGGGCATGCCCCATCACACCTGGTCTCTGTGGCCAGCTCAGCTTGCCCAGGGGTCAGGGTCAGCATGACATGTGGTCCCAGGATTGAGCCTAGTCCCTGCACTCACTTAAGCGGGTACGTAGTCTACTGCACTATTTCACCAGGTCCAAATAGTATACTATTTTCAATTCCAGGTTTCACCGAGGCTTCATTTCACATGACCATAATTACTTTTTCAGTGTGACATTGACAGTCACCTCAAGTAAACAGCTTCGGCAGACAGGTCCAACTTGTGGTTTAGGCTCACACTCCAGCATGTCATTTTCTTTAAAATGAGAGACATCTCCAATTCACTATTTTAGTTGTGTGCAATGATTTCTTCCTACACATAAAGTTATGTTTTTTGAGTCAAATTCAAGACTTATAGTATTATGTCTATGTGCCCTAGAGAAAAGTAACCTTAGCAAATTTGTTCATGGTTAATTTTCTTTTTTATATAAGGATTTTGAAATTTTAATATCACAGTTCACCTATCTATTTTGAAGTTCAACTTTTTCCTACTTTCTGATCTAAGGAAAGCATCAAAAGTATCTTGCAAAGTGAATTATCAATATTTGCTATTTCTTGGTAAATTTAACTTTTTAATGCCACCCACAGGGCTTAAGTTTTAATGACTTGAACTGTATTTTTTACATCACACCAAGACATTAAAATGTCCAGTCATTTATCTTTTTTTTTTTTACTTTTCATTAAGGCTACCTTAATTAAATTAATAGTATCAAGTATTTAACTGCCCACTGATTACTAAGTACAACATAAAAGGGACAGACGATATACCATGTTTAAAGACATAGAACCACTGGAGTGTTAGCTAGCTGCTTTTAATCTCACGGCCACCTGGCTGCAACAGCTGTTGGTGTTAATTGTCAGGAGTGATTTTCCTGGTCTGCAGAGCTAGGTGGGATAATTCAGAAATATTTTCTTCAAAGTAAAAGTTTCTTGTTTAAGACAAGGTTTGGGTGCACGTTTCTTTCCCTTAGAAGGTAGCATTTCCGGCTACATTTTCTTCTTCCTTGCTTGGTGTGACCTTCTCTGCGGTGGCTCAGATGCTTCACTGGACAAAATTCCTGGCTCAGCCTGCCCTCTTGGGTTCATAGGTCGTTACGGAGGGGGTTGTCAATTCTATTGCTACAGATTTCTCACAACTGATCTATGAAGCAATAACCTCATCGTAACACCTTCGCCTAATGCTTGGCTAGCAGCTTTGCAGGCTTTCTCTGCCTCTCTGCTTCACTCCGGGGAGAACCCGCTCCCGTGCCTGCATTATTGTTTTTCTTGCTTTTAAGTCCTTGTCAAGGATCAAGTTCAAATCTTTTCCTGCTCCATCATCAAAATCCCCTTCTGTTTAATATTTATTCTTCTCTTCTTGAATACTTATTCCTAAATAAATCTTTGGCATTTGACTTTTTTTTTTTTTCAGCCTTGTCTAAAAAGTTTGGTTTCTGTTACTTCTGTCCTGTGTCCCAGAATAGACTTTTTTCTGAGGAAGCCAGTGTAATTTCAAATTGAAAAACTGGATAGAAAATTCCACATTTTTTCCCCAGCTGATCAGACACACTCATGTTTGATTTTAGTCTTCAGAACCATATTTGAAACGTATAATGTCATGAGGTGTTCTTTCCTCAAAGTTGGGTTCATTCTTTGTGTGTGGGGAGCTTGCCAGGTTTTACCCTATCCTTAAAAAAGTGCTGCTGCCCGACCTTATACTAAGAAACATGCTCTACATGCTACTGCACTACAGATTTTTATTTTTTTTGAAAAGTTTTGTTTTTCCCCACAGCTTTTGACTGTAAGAACCCGCCAAGTTACAGCTTAAGCATTGCTGACCCCAGCACTCATGTCCATACTCCTGATTCCTAGGGTCGACTCTTTTACTGGAGCACTGTTTGATACTCAGTGTAGTCAGTGACTTTGTACCTCCAACAATAATAAGTTCAAATACCTGTGGAAATGCTATATATTTTACTAGTGTGAGCTTGTAAGTTTCTCAATAAATAAAATATACACCTTCTGCACATTCAAATTCAAAACAAAAAATAAACCTGTTCCTCCTCTGCAAAATATATGAATTAACTGTAATATTTGTCAAGTTTTTGACTTCTGGAGTATAACACTTGTAATGCAGCTAAATGAGTTTTACAATTTTGACAATTTGCTTGGCTGAGTAGACAAAAAAATGGAACTTTTGCTTCATGACCTTACACTTGCCAGTCAGGCATTATGCCATGCGTTTATCTTCTTGGCCCCATCATCAGGCTTTTGAAGAGGACTAACAATATAATATTCTAGAGCCAGAGAAGGTATAATTTTATCTGACTGGTACCAGAATAGGTCACTATACTCTAGTCCACCCTCATTGTGTTAAGGAAGAAAACAGAACACTTCTAGTAAGTAACCATATCCAAAACACAAAACTTTCTTTGTAGCCCTTTAACTTCAATATGCATCATGCCATTAAAATGTACAAGATAAGGATTAACTAAATGTTGATAGAAAAATGTGAGACAATGACCTAAGATGTACAAAAGATTCACATTAATGTAATCAAAAAATTACTTCTATGATAACTGTGATTAATGACAAGATGATAAATTACACACAGGGAGAAACTTTAGATAAAAATAGACATAGTAGAGTTAAGAAAAAAACTAAAATATACCATTAAATCAGGTGAGAGATGGAACAATTGTTGAATTATGATATAAGATAATCAGTGATTACTGAGTTGGTTTACCTTAAATAATATATTGAAAGTGCAGAAAGCAGATAAAGTAATATGTTTTCTGCAACCATTGCAATATACATAGATTAGTAATAATAATAGAGGCATTTATTTAAGTCAGGTTTCCTTTTGAATTTTCTTTTTGTTTTTAATGTATTTTGTACAGGGTCTCATTGTGCAGCTCAGACTCATAGTGATCCTCCTGTCTCAGACTCCCCAGCACTGGGTCCACAGGCCTGTGCCACCACGCCTGGTCTCAGTGGCCAGAGCAGCATGCCTGGGGGCTGGGCTAGTGTGGCATGTGCTGCCTGGAACTGAACCCCCAACGCTGCACTTGCCTCAGCAGGTCCTTAGTCCAACCCTTAAATAAGATTTAATGTCACACAATGGGCTTTAGAAATAAGACTCAAAGAAACCAGGACATCTATGTATTTTATACTGTTTGCAGAACAAACTGATACTTATAGACAGGTATGATTAGAGAAAGACCTTGTGGTCTTTCAGTAATAAACCAAGGAGAACTTAACAGTGCCTTTGTGACATCCACACTTCATCAGCTTGGAAGCCGTCTAGGGTCTGAGCAAGCACCGCTCTGGATGCCTCTGTGTAGCCAGTGGGGTGAAGCTCTTGGCTCCCCGCCTTTGGCCTTCTTTCTGCTCTGCTTCCTCGACACCAGGAGCTGCTTGGCTGGGCCTCACGAGGCCATTCCATCTTCAAGCCACCGGAAACCTCTGAAATGGTGACCCGCAGTCATTTCCTGGTTTAAGTACAAAGCCTGAGTATTTGGCATTGCTCAGAGAACGGATGAATAAATATAGCATGCTTCTGCTTTCTGAGCAAATGCTAGGGCGCCCCGTTTTGCACAGTACATCTTGAATCCGGACACTGACCCTAACAAATCCTGAGCTCCGTGGCAGAAGTTCCTGCCACCATAACATCACTGCTCTAAGTTAATTTGCTTATGATTTTCTCCCATTGAATCTTTCTTTACACATCCAAGTTTCTTTTCAGAAAGCGTATGATCCTTTCTAGATCACATAAAGAAAAAAAAAATCATTCAACAGCTACACTAGCACTTATTGAACACCCGTGTGAACTTAATGATATGATAGAATACTTTATAAATCAGGATGGCTTTTTTAAAAGAGAGTGCAACAACTTGAAGCTAACTGTCAATGCATGCCAAGTATCCAAGTGTAAGAGAGCAACTCTTGATACACCGATTTAATTTAGGAATTCTAGCTCCCTTCTTTAAGTTTAGAGAAAATGAACTCTAGTCACAATGTATACGTTTTCTTTTTCATACATATTGAAATTTTAGCATATATTTCAAGGAGTGAACAGATTCCTTTTTGATACAGTTCTGTTTTCTAACTGAACATGCTAACATTCACCTGTAACTTTGGCCCCAGGTAGGCTGCAGAAGGGGATAAGATATTTAATTGTTCATAGTGAGGCACTGGTACAGAGCAGAGTGGAGTGGAGTGGAGGGGAGGGGAGAAGAGGTTTATTTAGCTCACAGTTACTGGAGGTTTCAGTCCATATTCAGTTGGCTCCAAGGCAGAGAGGCACATGGCAGAGGGTCACCGTTCATGGTGGCAGGCAAGAGCAAGAGAGAAAGGCTAAGTAGCAGCATCTCAAGCTGCTAACTTCTCTTCTTTTCTTATATTGAAATGCAAATCACCTGCTCCAGGGGAGGTGCAGCACCCATTTCCACAATAATCACAAATTCCAGAAGCTGCCTCATGACTGCATGAGACTTTGGGGGAACACCTATGCACAAACCATAACAAGAAGGAAGCACTTGACTTCTATAACTTGCCTAAATTTGAGTCAGAACCTAGATAATGTTTATTTTTTTCTGTATTTATGCAAAATACATATTTTACTTAAAATGTGGATAATAAAATCAAGATAATTTGCCTTGCTACACAGATAATGTACTTTTATTCCAAATTTTTATGGTTTCTAATAGCCCAAGGCTGAGACACAAGTGTCACATGAGTTGGAGATCAGCCTGAAATACATAGTGATACCCTGTCTCATAGTGTTTAGAAAAGTTATCAGGTCTGCACCGTGTACTCTGAACAACTACCACGAAAATAATATTATGCATTGTATTAATTATTGTGACTGTCCTAGTAATGTGTTTTGAAACTGTCTCATTGTTATTTCTTATTAAAAAAGTTAAAATAAAAGGCCAGCCAGATAGCTCAGCAGATTAAAGCATCTGAAAGCAGGCTCAGGGGCAGGGCATAGCTTCCCTGGGCCTGCAGTGTCACTCTGCCCCAGGGGGAACTGAGACAACAATAGAGATTGGGCATGGTGGCACACACCTGTAATCCCAGCTCTTGGGAGGCCGGAAACAGGTGGATCACTACGAGTCAGACAGATCTAGTAGTGAGACCCAGAACACCCTGTAGACCCTTCCCTAAATTAAAATAAAATAAAAACTAGAATAAAATAAAAAGTTTTGATAAATTCTTGATACAGACAGAACAAATCTATTACCATGTGTTTTAATACACGGCCAGCCAGATAGCTCAGCGGACTAAAGCACCTGTTTACACAGAGCGCAGGTACCAGGTTTCAATCCTCACTGTTTCAATCCATGCTGGCCTCACCCTCAGGTTGCCCTGAGATAGCAGTTGAGACCAGGAGAGTGGTGCACACCTAGTTCTTGTCGGGCTGAAAAGAGGAGAATCGTTACAAGTCTGATCTGTGTAGTGAGACCTTGTAGACCCTGTACTTAATAATACATAAAAATGAAATGAAATGAAATAAAATAAATCAATGTGTCCCAAAACACTTTTATGTGAAAGTCTCCTGTTCACTTTATCCAAACTCAGATATAATTAACATAACATACTAAAAATTTTACCTTTTTAAAATATAAACTTCAGAATTCAGTATATTCATGGAATTATGCTACCCTGCCCTCTATCTAAATGTATTTAAAGAACACCACTTCCAAAAGAAATCCTAAGCACTAGTGATTCTGCTCAGCAGTAATTTGCCCAATAGTTATGAAGCCTTGTGTTCTGAAGAAAGTAAAGTATAAGAAAGCAGGAAATAAGTACATAAATTTAATGTACTTACTGAAGAAAGTAAAGAAAAGAAACATTAAATGAAACATTCCAAACCTTCCCTGCTCTCTCCTCTTGTGGAAATAGAAGTAGATTTACTTCCTACCTCTCCCGGTTTGCACAAACTTCACATTTCACATTTACACAATCTCGTATAGGTGGCCTTTCATGTTGGGTTTATTTTATTTAGGATAATTGCAGGTTTTACACATATTGTAGCATCTATGAGCTCTCAGTTCTTTTCTAGCACAATGTTATTTCATATTATTCTTACACACAGCATGTTGACACATTTCTCGTCTAACTTTCACAATGCGTACATGCTGGAGCTATGATAAAATAGTAAAACTATTTGAGCATGAAATCATAGGCACATTTTTACACAAACATTATCACTTTTATGCAGTCTGTACTTAGAAATGTAAGAGCTCTTTAACATTTTGAGGAATAGGCAAAAAACTCTTTTACGCAGTAGTGGAGACACTGCAGTTTTACCAAAAATATATCAGTTTTCTAATTGTTCTAGGTTTTCCTCAATTCAAATTCTTTTCCTGCCTACGTTTGTTTAATTATAGTGGTCTTTCCAAGTAGGACGTAATATCCTTATAGCTTCGTTTCAGATGCCCTCTGACAGACAGCACAGAACATGTTGAATATGCCTGTTTTGTATGAGCAAACCTCTGTTGTGGAAATATTTATTTTAATCGGTGTTCCACATTTTAGTTGTTTGTTGATCTTTTTTAGAATTTTAAAAGTTTTGTAGGTATCACAGATACTGTATTATTACCCTAAAAAATACAAATATTTTACCAGTCTTTGTGTTGTCCTTTCACACCATCACAGCATTTTAGCAGACAACATGTTTACCATTGGAGCTTTAATTTATGCATTTATTCCTTGGTTTCTTATCTGTGATAAGTAAGCCTGCAATGTGCTGTAATCTTTCTGCTGGTGGAGGATCGCTCTACGGTGTTGATGGCTGCTGACTGGACAGGTTTGCAGAAGTCAGAGGTGGCTCTAGAAGTTTTCTTAAGTGATATAACAATGAAGTTTGCATCAGGTGACTCCTCAAATAATTCTTTGTGACAAATGATAATAACAGCATTGTACAGTATGGGATTCTTTTAAAGACGGAGTCAGTGCACTGAACCATTCCACTTGTTTATCAACGAAGCATATGCAGTGTCTATCACTTGTTTCCACTACATTCTCAGCCTTTCCTCAATGCGATGCTATTTTGGAAAAGAAAGGCCATTATTCCTTTGTAAAATCCATTGTGTTCTTGTGAAGTTTGTTCATCTCACTCTGGATGCGCACTGGGGCTTGATCCTTCATCCAATTTTACTGAAATTGTCTCCATATCAAGTAGGTTCTTTTACCTTTTAGTGATGCATTTCTTTACTGGAGTAGTGGCATGCACCGTCCTAAAAATAAAACTCACGAATATATTCTGGGGCAACCAGGGACTTAAAAGCTTGTTTTTCTGGGAAAAAATTTCTAAAACTTTGGGCTAAATCCACTTTTAGTTCAGCACACGGGTCTGCTAATCATCAGGGGATGTTTGTTGCAAGTTGGCAAAACGAGATGGATTAACCATAAATTTACATTGTCTCTCTCCCCCTCTTCAAGGCTGCATATGCCCGGATAAGAGAATTTCAACAACATTCCGTTCCACTCAGTCAGAAGTCATCAGCCATTGTTCTAACCTACTGGCACCTGCGATTCGAGCAGGGTTCCCAAGACTGAGAAAGCCTCCATTCCAGTAGTCCTGCAGAGATGGAGCTGCCTTCTGAGGGCGTAAGAACTGCTCCTGAGCCCATGGTATGGAAATACAACTGGGATAACGACCAGCCGAAGTCTTGTCCTCTCTGATGTCCTAACGCCTTCACTTCTCCCTTTGTGA
>PVJA010009396.1:0-60828 GCA_004027025.1 Myocastor coypus
CTGGGGGTGGGGGCGGTGGAATTCTTTCAGGGCTAGGTGCTGTCCCTCCGTCTCAGTGTCGGCGCACACGGAGTACGCAGTAAGTGGTTGTGACTGGCAAGCTTACAGCCTCAGTGAAGGTGGGGGTGGGGCGCAGGGGATTATTCTGAGAAACTGCTCCTTAGAAAGTTCCTCTTCTTGCACCTCAGGCGGGGTGACTACATGTGGCCCAGATCCTGAAGCACACAGAGCCCAACTCCCTCATCCCTCCTCCTTCCTGGAATCACATTCCCTCCTCCTCACTGTAGCATATAACCTGACATTGTCGTTCAAGGATGGTCCTTAAGGGCATCAGAACAGGGTTGCTCCCTATGAACTAAGTGCAGTTCAGCATTCACCTTGGAAGCCTCCTTGGGTAAACCGACTCCAAATGCTGAAAGTAGCATCTCTCGGCAAGAAAGGGAGAATCTGTAATGCTGGGCACGTCGATGACGCCATCACTGGCTGGCCTCAGGCTGATCCTTGGCTGGCCCTTGGAAGACTGGTCAAGGAACTGTAGCATTAAACATGCGTCTTTTACGGCACACAATGTATGATGTCCCTAATTGTCAGTACAAATTGCATTCCTGAAGAGCAGTTTGGCAGCCAGGGCTGGCTTTCTGCAGGCCTGCAAATCTGCTGTGTTGGCTCAGGACCTTCTCCTGAGCTCGAGGCCAAAACCCAGGGGACGACGGTAAAGCGGGTGAGCTGAGGCTCACTTCTGGGTACTGATATCCTTCCTTCTGTCCTTTATGCAGATCCAGCTTTATTTTGCATGCTTGCCGGAAGAAAAGATTCCTTATGTTAACAGCCCTGGAGAGAAACATCGGATTAAACAGCTTTTATACCAGTTGCCACCACATGATAATGAGGTAAAGTACCACGAAGAAGGCTAACTAGGAAGAAGCTTGCACACAATAAGCGTAAGGACGCTCCTCTGTGCACCCTGCCTCCTGGCTGCTCAGCCTCTCTGTTCATGTGGCCTGAGAATACAGCTTTGCACCCCTGGAAGGGAGAAAGAGCATCGCTATAATAAAGCGAACGCAGTTGGCTTTTGTTTGCAGCCTCTCAGGGGTTGCCAGGGCCCCCTCCTGCTACCCGGTGTGGAAGCCTAGCCCCAGGCAGGGTTGAGTGTATGCAGAAAGTGGAACCAAAGTGTCATTTAAGTTTAAATCCTGTTGGGACAGGTTAACATCTGAACATCTTAGGGTTTTTCAGCATCTTTCTGCAGAGTTTAAATATTTCATATTTTAAAAATTAAAACAAGGTTGTTTCTTCAGATGACACTTTCCCTTTACTACAGAGATGGCAAGAATTAGGTATGGTGGCTTTGTTCAAACTGGGGGGGGGGGTGTCTGTGAGGTGGGGTGGCTAAATCTGTTCTTCCATCCCTACTGTCGGAAAATAAAAGGACTGGGTGCGAAGACAGCACTCCAGCGCGGCTGCCTCTCCCTTTCTGCACAGGTGCGGTACTGCCAGTCCTTGAGTGAAGAGGAGAAAAAGGAACTGCAGGTGTTCAGCGCGCAGCGCAAGAAGGAAGCCCTTGGCAGGGGGACGATTAAACTTCTGTCCAGGGCGGTGATGCATGCTGTGTGTGAGCAGGTAGCCATCCCAGCGCGAGCGTCGTGGGCGGGGCTACCGCAGGCAGGAAGACCTGCACGCGTACAACCTCCGGGGCCCAGTGACAACCTCACCTGCTATGTTAATGATTCATATTCGCGAGTGGCTCTGTGCCTGCATGATCAATGGAAGCAGGCAGGGGCAGGGTATGCAGAAGCGTCACAACGGCGTGCAGTCCTTGCTGCTTGTTCTCCGTACGCAATGCGTCCTGCAGAAGCTCGCACAGGAAAGCTGGGTTTGTGTGGGTCAGAGGAAGCCAGGCACAGACGCGTCTAGGCGCAGTTGCCCGTAGACATGCTCACTGCAGATGTGAATCTCAGTAACCCAGTATTAAAAAGCCATTCAGACATTAACAGGAAAAGGCAGAAATAAAAGCGTTCTTGCTGAATTGAGTAGGGCGATTTAACGGATCAAATCTGTTCGCAGTGTGGCCTGAAGATAAATGGAGGGGAGGTGGCGGTGTTCGCCTCCCGGGCCGGCCCCGGCGTGTGCTGGCACCCGTCCTGCTTTGTGTGCTTTACGTGCAGCGAGCTGCTGGTCGACCTCATCTATTTTTATCAGGATGGAAAAATTCACTGCGGCAGGCACCATGCAGAACTGCTCAAGCCCCGGTGCTCGGCCTGTGACGAGGTAAACAGGGTCAGCCCCTAAGGTGGAAAAGCGAGGTTGACAGCCAGCTTTCCGCTCTTCACAGCTAAGCAAATATGCGTCTCTCCAGATTTTTATTGTGTGTGTGTAGTTTAAGATAACCTTGTCCTTTGATGCAATGGAATAACCTGTAACTAGCAAGAGGCCGGCAGGCCTGGTGTGGCGTGGCCCTTGATGAGATGAAGCATATACAGCAGACGACCGGTTTTGTTTGGTACAGAAGGAGAAGCCTCAGAAAAAGTATAGAAAGATGCACAGCCAGGAACAGTGGCCATCTCCCGGGCATGTGAGCTAGGATGACGTGAAAGGACATTTCTTTAAGTGTCTTACTTTACAGTGACGTTAAACTTACAGAAATGTTGAAAAGATACAGAATGCTAGTACCCTTCTCTCACTTTTCCCAGATGTGGCATCTTAGGGTATATATCAACTCTAAGAGCCAGCAACACTGGTGAATCCCAGTGTCCCCATTTCTGTATTAATGTCCCCTTTCTCTTCAAAGACCTAGAGCAGGATCCTGTGTGGTAACTTCAGCCTCTTTCAGTCAAGGGCAATACATATCCCTATCACCCACCCCACCCGCGCTTTTTTTGAAACAGTCTCTCAGCATGGATCCCAGCTCAGGCGTAAGATATGAGCACATGCTGCCGTGCCTGGCTAACTTTACACGGTAACTTCCATAGACTTGGTTTTGTCAGTGGCATGCTTTCTGAACACTTCCTTGAAATAAACAGAAAGCCCATCCTGAGGGCGTCCACCAGGTCAAATGAAACATTATCTGCCTATCGCAGCGCTAAGTGTGAAAGCACTACATGGCTCTTTTGTTTTGTTCCTATCAGAATACTCAGACCCCTGAACTATTTGTGTTTGTGTTCTTTGTAATTATGCCACCAAAGTGTCACTGGAGCACACAAACAGAACCCAATGTTGTACCTCCACGGTAGATGTGGTTTTTCTCAATTCCCCATTCCTCTCACCCCAAGTACTGAGGACTGAATCCAGTCCTTTGCACTGAGTTACATCCTAATACATTTTCATTTTAAGACAGGGTGTCACTCAATTGAGGGGCCTAGGTTAGCTTCAAACTTGGTATCCTCCTGTCTCAGCTTCCCAGAATGCTAGAGTGACAGGTGTGGGTCACCGCACCTGGCTTTTTCAAGTTAAGCAAGCACTTACGTGTTTCATTTTTTGCACCCTTCTCAGCTTCTGCTCCTGTTTTGTAGCTAAGCCAAGTTAGAGTGACGCCTGCAGCTCTAAGAAACAAGGGTAGTGGTCTCCACGAAGAGCCCCTGCCCGTCAGGCACCCAGAAACACGAAACTGCTGGTAGGGTCCGCCTTCGTTTTCCTTGCATCCTATGCTCCATATTCTCCTTACAGATCATTTTTGCTGATGAGTGCACTGAAGCGGAGGGCCGCCACTGGCACATGAAACACTTCTGCTGCCTTGAGTGCGAGACGGCCCTGGGGGGACAGAGGTACATCATGAAGGACGGGCGCCCCTTCTGCTGCGGCTGCTTTGAGTCTCTCTATGCTGAGTACTGTGAGACCTGCGGGGAACATATTGGTGAGTCCTGACTTTTCCATCTTTAAAGAAACCCTGAGGTTTATTTTACCTGGCATCTACAGATCCTAGACGTTCTGGCTGAATGGGTTTTGATGAAAGGATGTGTGGTCCATCCTCATCTGCCCTAGCCAGCACTGCGCCTGTTATACTGAAAGGTCACTCCCTGGAGAGAACAAAGCTCCTCCAAGACACACACACACACACACACACACACACACCACGCCCCACAGGTCTCCCTGGGCACAAGGCTAGTAGTGATCTGTCCCTGAGCTCCCCCCCAACCCCCGCGTTTTCATCAACCCATGCATGTTGCAGTTGTGCATTTAACACTTACCTCATGGCCACCAGCACTGTCGGGCAGGACCAGAGGTTTATCCAAGACACATCACAGCCTTGCACCTCAGCAGCACTGGATAGCACCTCAGCATTATTTGTGGGGGCCACTCCCCATAGCAGAATTACCAGCAAAAAGTACAAAATTCGTGGCTGTCAATAGGCCATGAACAGGACACTGGTTCATGGTAAGGGAGCTGAAAACAGAACATTCCCTTTCTCTGAATGCAGCTAGCAACATATATTGGCTGACTTTAGTTCATACCCGCCGGCAGGCCAGGCTTGTTGACTTTGGGGACACAGGTAGCTCTGATGACCAGGCAGACTCACAGATACAGATTCTGTAAACCACAAGGATGAAGTGGATCCACGTAACCCACACTCCTGTCGTGACCCAGATCTCCTCCATCACTGGAGAGCTCGCTCCTGACCAGTTTTTCTCCATTTCCTCCTTCATTTCACACCTTAATCGATGCCCTTTTCCTCTGCTTCTAAACAGGGGTGGACCATGCACAGATGACCTACGATGGGCAGCACTGGCATGCCACAGAGGCCTGCTTCTCCTGTGCCCAGTGTAAGGCCTCTTTGCTGGGGTGTCCGTTCCTTCCCAAACAAGGCCAGATCTATTGCTCCAAAACCTGCAGCCTCGGTGAAGACATCCACGCCTCTGACTCCTCTGACTCCGCCTTCCAGTCAGCACGGTCCAGAGACTCCAGGAAAAGCGTGCGCATGGGCAAGAGCAGCCGGTCAGCCGACCAGTGCCGGCAGTCTCTCCTCCTGTCCCCAGCTCTGAACTACAAGTTCCCCGGCCTCTCAGGCAGTGCTGACGACACCCTCTCCCGGAAGCTGGATGATCTCACTCTCTCCAGACAAGGAGCCAGTTTTGCCAATGAGGAATTTTGGAAAGGCAGGGTCAAGCATGAAACCCCTGAAGAACCGGAAGAGTGGGCTGAGCATGAAGATTACATGACACAGCTCCTCCTCAAGTTCGGCGATAAAAGCCTCTTTCAGCCACAGCCCAATGAGATGGACATAAGGGCAAGCGAGCATTGGATATCTGATAACATGGTTAAAAACACCCCTGAGTTAAAGCAAAATCACCAGAGCCTTGCAAGTAAAAAATACCAATCTGATATGTACTGGGCTCAGTCACAAGATGGGCTGGGTGACTCGGCTTACGGCAGCCACCCAGGGCCGGCGAGCAGCAGGAGGCTACAAGAGCTGGACCTGGACCATGGTGCTGCAGGATATAGTCACGACCAAACACAGTGGTATGAAGACTCCCTGGAGTGCTTGTCAGACCTGAAGCCAGAGCAGAGTGTACGAGATTCCATGGATTCTCTGGCTTTGTCTAATATCACAGGTAAGTTGTCTGGGGGTTTCAGGGTATTAGAAAAGGGATACAAAGTTTATTCAAAAACTTGTAGTTCTGCCAGGTGTGGTGGCACACACCTGTAATCCCAGCACTTGGGAGGCTAAAGCAGGAGCATTGGTGCCTGGGCTACAAAATGAGCTCAAGGCCAGCCTGAACTGCACTGCGAGGCCCTGTCTCAAAAAGACAAAAAAAAAAAAAAATCCTTGTAGTTCAGGGCCAGGGAGATAACTCAGTAGAGTAAGTGTTTGTCTGGCAAGTGCAAGGGCCCGAGTTCAAGCCCTGGTTACACACACACACCCCAAAAAAAAAAACAAAAAAACTTGTAGTTTAACAAGAGTTACTTGAAACGGCAGAGAGTAAACCTGCGTGCATGTGCTGGTGAGTACATACATGAAAGTATTGGCAGCACAGACTTTATGTAAGGATGACCCCAAGTTTAAGGCACAGAAAACTGACTTATTTTGGATAAGTAAGTCTGCTCTGGATTATATCTGAAAGCATCTGTATTCTTTGGTTGATATATATTGTATAATTTAAGGTATTAAAATTGGCCTGATATTTAATCTGCGGGACTGGGGTTCAGACTCACAACTTTGCACTCGCCAGGCAGACACTTGTGCCACGGAGCTATCTCCCCAGCCCTTGAAGTTTCTAACTTTTAAAACTATTTTCCTGTATTGCCCTGTGGCAAGATAGCTCCAAAAGATACAAACCTTCCTATTATAAAATATTTTATGTTCTCAAAGCACGCTCATATTACATATCCACACAGCAGTTTTACTATGTTATGGATGTTACATATACAGTCATGAACCCTGAGTGTGAGAATAGCCCACAAGAGGCCTGCTGTAAACCTCATACTACTTTATAACCATGCTAGTGACACCCAGAAAGAGACACTGTTCCTGTAATGCATTCAGGAAAGGCTCTCATGGCACCCACTGCCCAGAATGCCACGTGGTGCCAAGCAGTGATCAGGAGGGAGGTGAACGAGCGCTTGTAGCTTCTTGGGGTGCTGAGGATAAACTTGGGGGCTCAGGTGTACCCAGCTAGTGCTCGCCAACTGAGCTACACGGCCCTTGGGCCCTGCTTCCCTAGAATGCTTTCACGAAATACTGAAATTTGAAGTTTTCTTTGAAATGTCTCTGCTTGATAGCTGGTATGTAACATCAGATTGG
This sequence comes from Myocastor coypus, assembly GCA_004027025.1. Taxonomy (NCBI): domain Eukaryota; kingdom Metazoa; phylum Chordata; class Mammalia; order Rodentia; family Myocastoridae; genus Myocastor; species Myocastor coypus. Next base: position 6,737 of record PVJA010009396.1, read on the forward strand.
GATTTCTGAGAATCACGCTTTGGCTTCTGTTCTAGGGGCTTCCGTAGATGGAGAAAGCAAGCCAAGGCCGTCGCTATATTCCCTACAGAACTTTGAGGAGATGGAGGCGGAAGACTGCGAGAAGATGAGCAACATGGGGACTCTCAACTCCTCCATGCTGCACCGGAGCACAGAGTCCCTGAAAAGCCTGAGCTCGGAGCTGTGTCCGGAAAAAATCCTGCCCGAGGAGAAACCGGTGCACCTGCCAGTGCTCAGAAGATCCAAGTCCCAGTCGCGGCCCCAGCAGGTCAAGTTCTCGGACGACGTCATCGACCACGGCAGCTACGACGACATCGAGGTCCGGCAGCCCCCGATGAGCGAGCGGACGCGCCGCCGGGTCTACCACTTCGAGGAGCGGGGCTCGCGGCCTCACCACCACCACCGCCGCCGCCGGAGGAGCAGGAAGTCGCGCTCCGACAATGCCCTCAACCTGGTGGCGGAGCGCAAGTACTCACCCAAGGACAGGCTGAGGCTGTACTCGCCCGACAACTACGAGAAGTTCATCCAGAGCAGGAGCGCCCGCGAGCTGCAGGCCTTCGCGCCGCGCGGTGACCTCTACGGCCGCTACACGCACGCCACCTCCGACTACGCCCTGCAGAGCCCTGGGGTGGGCAGGTTCCTGGGCCTCTACGAGGGCGATGGCTCCTGGTACTCCTCTTCCTCCACCACCACCTCGTCCTCCTCCGACTCCGAGGAGGAGGGGTATTTTCTCGGCCAGCCCATCCCTCAGCCCAGGCCGCAGAGATTTGCCTACTACGCCGACGACCTTTCCAGTCCGACTTCCGCACTCCCTGCCCCTCAGTTCGGTCAGAGGACAACTAAATCCAAGAAGAAAAAAGGACACAAAGGCAAAAACTGCATTATTTCTTAAGCGAGTAGCGATGGAGAGCCTGTTTCAGCTTAGCCATTAACCATCAGAGTATTTTTTTCTTCCCTAGGAAAGTTGCTAAGATAGTTTAAAGTGCTTTCTTTGCCCGTGTAAATGAGAACCCTGCTGCTGTTTACAGTGTCAGATTCACATTTGAAAGGTGTCACTTCTCCCGTTTACTTACAAAGCCTCCATGGGGCGTCAGGTTAGGGTGACACATTGTGCCTGTGGCAGGCCCACTACAGTTTCATCCAGCTCCTCAGTCTCCACAGAAACGGGACCTGAGGTTACGCAATGGGGGCGTCCACTCCGGAAGGTGATGAATGCCGGCCACCTTCGTAGCCAATAGGGTCTGCTGCCACTGAGTAGGGTGGGATGGCCTCGGTCCCGATCCGGTCCGTCTTGCGAGACATGCACATGACACCGATGGCCAGGCTGACACCATGTGTCCCCTTGCGTGAGGCCAGCCTGCCCCTATCAGCCCAGTAAACATTGTATTAGCTCCAGCTACAGATAGGAAAAAAAAATTGCTATTTATAATGTTGTATTTCATAGACGTGAAGTGTATTCCTAATTTAACGGTGCAAATATTAATGTACATACTGTACAGTTCAGATTTTAAAGCTGATATTTTTATATCCCTGAATTGCAAGATGTTTGTTACACTGCAGTGCTAGACAATGTTAGGGAACCAGAGACAGCATATGGATGAAGTGATTGCTTGTGGTGTAGTCAGGGCTTATAAGTTTAGACAGTCAAATTTATATCGCCTAGTGATGGAAAGTTAAAATTAAAAAAAAAAATCTCAATATTAAGGCTCTGTATGCATGGTAGGGCTATGTAAATACTCTTTAAACTATGGCCCTGTTAATTTTACAAGTGTTATTTATGGGTCAAGCAATGTTAACTGTATAAATGCAAAAACCAACAACAGAAAACACCCCACATACCCCTGGAATATATGGTAAAAACATATAGCAGCTGTCTGGGTGGATGTGTTTTCTCTCAGCTCTAAAAATACAAAGACCAACTTGTTGTGCCAGAAGTCTATGTAGATCAGAAGTGGGGTTGTTCTCTTCCGACTGATCTCTTGGCCTTTAAAAGCAATTTGCAAAACCAGGTTTTTCTAGGGTTGTTTTCCTTTTCCAATCTTGAAATTCGGTGGACGCTGTGCCACTGAGTATTTCACGTTCCCAAGGGTCTAGTTCAAGGGAAAATCATGTTGAACTAATGAGCAGATACTCTGATATGTGCCATTCTTACATATATGTCTCCATCCTAACTAAAGATCCTGGGGCATCCAGGGCCTTGTAGGAAGGTATTTAATAAACGCTTAATAAATAACTAACCTTTCTGAATACAAATCTTTCTAAACACACCTAGCTAGCATAGTTTTGCCCCGTGTCCAGGCACAGCTTGTGTCCCACTGTTACAGAGCCCGAGACCCGTGTGTCTGCACTCCTGCAATAGGCGGAGACCAGGCAGGAGGCACCGGCATTCTGTGCTCATTGGAGGGAAGAGGACAGCCACAAATCCAGAAGGAAATGAGTGCAGAGAGAGCAGGGAGCTCAAGGCTTCACGGAGCAGCAACGGGCAGAACGCCCAGGGCCTAGAGTCCCTGTGCTGTCTGCCCTCGGTCAGAAGCACCTTCAAACCCAACCATGAAGTGCAAGCACATGGTGAAAATCGGAGAAAGGACAAACACCAAAGCTTCTCCCTTTCCTGCTCAGCCCGAGAAGGCCTAGGTGCAAGGGCAGCTACTTTACTTAACCGAGTAGCTCTGGAAAGCATCTGTTTAGACTCATTACCCATCCGAATTTTTCTCTATCTCATAAGATGCTTGAAGCACCTGTTGGTGGAGTGGCTCAGTGGGAATGCGTACTCAGGCCCAAGTACCAAAAGCTGCAGGGAGCTATACACGTATTGGGACATGCTTTTCTCTTTACAGGTGAACATTCTACGTGGTGCTTGCAAGTCTACCTCATTCTTTCAGCGACTATTTAGTATTCCACTTTCTACGGGCTCTCACTATGCAGCCCCATACAGACCCTCCCGTTTTCAACCTTCCGAGTGCTGGGATTGCAGATGAGCACCACCAAGCTCGGTCATGGTGATCGGGTCAGTGCAGCGCAGCTGGGGATTGAATCCCAGTTCCTGTGCTTGTGCAAGCAGGCACTTAGTCTGCTGAGCTATCTTGCTGGCCCTAGTATTCCACTTTGGGATCTACCTCATTATCTAATGAATTTCCTCATTTGTACCCTATCCTACAGAGACCCACATACGCACAAGTGGGAAGCAAAATAATGCCTGGGCCGAAGGGTATACATGGATAATGAAAAAAAAAAAAATTTTTTTTTTTTTTGAGCATTTGCTTGTTTATTCACTCATTTTTATGGCCGGCTCAGCCTGCCTTGAGGGCAGGGCTGGCGCGGCATGTGGTGCCGGGGATAGAACTGCGGTCCCTGAAGCCGCCGCCCAAGCTTTCCCAAGCAGGCGCTTTAGACCACTGAGCCATCCTGCCGGGCCCCGATAATGAAAATTTTGATGACATTTCCCACCAAAGAAAATTCTGATTTACATCACTACATAATATATGAGAAGGCTTCCCTAGCACAACTTTACATAATGTAAGCAGATTTCTTGGTTTTAAAGAAATTTTTGGAATCTTTTAGAAGCCTGTGATAGTGTTGTTCACAGCAGGTGGCGCCGAGCCTGGAGAAGGGCAGGCCAAAGCACTGCCCTCTATGGTTCCCAAGGTGCTCTTGGTACATCTGGCAATAGTCGCTCCAGCATTTGCTTCATTTCCTCATGGAGGGGTCAAGTGGCTTCACAAAAGCCCCATGGTGACAATGTCACCTTCATGCTCTTAAGTCCTAGCTCAAGAAGCAATGACTGGGAAGATTACAAAGAAAAAAAGGAAAACGAAAAAAAGGAAAATGCATGCTGCTGCTCAAGGGTGTGAACAGATCCAGTTAGTAGGGCCAAGTATCCTGGTCAGCCAGTAAATGCCAGACCTCCTGTCCAAGATCATTAGCAAATGCTCCACGCACTGCTCTCACCGTCCGGGCCAAGCGGGGCTCCAGACTTGCGTGTTCCTCACCACAGAGCAGCCCCTAAAGAGCACTGCCCGAGGCCCCAGAAGATACTGGACCTTTCAGCTCTCAAGAAAAGAATGGTTCACTTTATATACGCATTTGTACTCTGCTCTAGTTTCTGAGTTCAATCAAAAGTATCAGAAGTGGGGCTGGGGAGATAGCTCAGTATAAGCGCCTGCCTAGCAACGTAAGGACCTGGGTTGGATCCCCAGTACTGCATGCCATGTTGGCCCTGAAACCAGGCATGGTGGTGCACGCCTATAATCATAGCACTGGGGAGCCTGGCACAGGAGGATCACTAGAACTAGAGTCCAAGCAGCATAGCAAAACCCTGTATCAAATATATGTACTTTTTAGAAGTACCAGAAGTGAAAGGAAATATTTGCCATACAACCTTACTGCTTGAATACAAAGCCTGGAGCTTAAACGAGTGAAACAGGACCCAAGACGACAAGACCTCTAGGTGGACTAGACTACTGCCATGGGAGAAGCAGTGTTCTGTGGACAGCCTGCTTCCTTGAGGGAAGCCAAGAACCTGAACTTCCTGGAAACCTCCCAGCTTTCAAATGCTGCATTTAATTCAAATGTTTGTAAAACACGGCTCAACAAAGCAAGCCTGTTACCAGCCAGTCTCTGAACAAACTCTGGGTTACTCATTCATGAATCTGAGCAGACTAGCCTTAGAGTTGTCTAGGGGAGGCACAATTAATTACTATTTGTAAAAACACCTTGGTGGAGGCAGAGAGAGGAAAAATTATTGGGATCTAAAATTTAAAATGTCATTAAGTGCCTTATTATAAATTCAGTGCTAGTGACAATCAGGATAAAAATCTTCTCTAGTGAGAAAAACCACTATGTAGTGAGATTATCTAGCCATTCATTAGAACCACTGAAGGCATGGATTTTCTGTAAACTCACAAAAAAATGAGGCTTCCAGGCAAACTGGACCCCCCTCAAGGAGAAATGACCAGTGACTAAATTTTACATCACTAAGTTTGTATCTTGCCAAAGTCATGGAATCACTAACCTTACTCGAGAATTAAAATTTAAAAGGATGTTTCCAAACGGTTATGAGAGGAGACATGGAAGAAAATACAATGGAGATTTTATCTATCTATCCACACACCGAGACTTGGTCACAGGGGCACAGCCAGTGTGTTCTCTTTGAACAGATCCATCCAAGTGGTTGGATATTCCCATTTTAGGGTCAGCTTTAGCCACAACCTTTTCCAAAATCTGGCATCTGTGTTGCTGTATGAGTACAAGGTACTGGTATGGCAACTTCAGAAGTAACAGGGGGAAAAAAAAAAAAAAAAAACAGAACCTTGCAACCCACTCGCAGGACTCATCTGACCCCAGACCATATAAAACAGTACCATTGCGAGTATCAAAGTGGTTGACTTAATGCTAATAAGCTTAGTATCCCGACGTAACTGAAACACTTACACAGCTGACACAAGACTACCGTGAACGCACTCATCACAAAGCTGGCTCGCGGAGCGGTGCGGGACCACAGGATGCAGGACTCTGCATAGGTGGGGTAGGAGAGCCACCTCTCTCCCACTAGCTCAAGCTGGTTAGGGCTCTGATGGGTTCCACTGGCTCTCCCGTGGTGTCTCTCTTCCCTCCTCTCACTGGCTTCTTTCTGGCTTCAGCAGCCTGTGGAGACTCAACTGCACCCATTGCTCAGACACCAGAAGTCTTGCTCGGCGTAAGGCACTGTCTTCTTTGTACTCATTAACTATCTGCCCAGCCTGGGTTCTGGAAAAAGCTGTGCCCCCTCCTCACTCCTTCCCTTAGTGCCAAGACACAGCTTACACAAGCTGTGAGCTTAGAAAGAAAGAAAAGAAAAGCATTAATACTTGAAAATCTGAGCAGATAAAGTTTAAATGGTGAACCACTGGTGTCTTGTTCATGCTTCAAGCTGGCCTTTGCCTCACTAACTGGTACTTGGAAACCGGACAGAGTAGGTACAGGCTAAATATTTTCTCCCATGTTTGTCCCCAACTACCAAAAAGCTAAAGATGTTTTTTCCCCTTTGTAGCAGAGGAGGCCTACTCTCCACAGGCATCTGAGTCTTGACTCTGAATATGCTGTAAGCAAAGCTGGAAGGGTATTAACTGTGTTGAATTACTAATGGTTCCTTAAAAGAGAAGAGTTTAATAACCTGGTTCATTCGACTGAAATGGGTCTCCTCAGAATCTGTCCTACGACCCACTGCAGCAGCCAGAGGGCCAGGCCACACGCTGGCCTCATAAAGTCACATTCCACATTAACTGCACATACAAATGGATAGAGTCGAAGATTTGAACCTTGTGCCAAATTAACTATCAACTTTTTCTTTTCTTGCCTCACGATGCAGTCAGACTCATAAAGATCCTCCTCTTTTAAGCCTCCCAAGCGCTAGGAACACAGCATGCCCAGTCTCGGTCACCATCTCAGTGTGCCCCAGGGCAGGGCTAGCCCAGCCCACGGCAGGGATTGAACCCCAGTCCATGTCTGCCTAAGCAGGTGCTTTAGTAAGCTGAGCTATCTGGTCAACCCCTTACCATCAGCTTTTTCTACTTCTTCTGAGAACACTGACCTTAAACTGGAAAGATCTACATAAAACCCTGGTCCTGCCCCATGAAGACTAGGTAGACTTGAACAAATCATAACTTTGACTCTGATGATAAAACAGAAAATTCTCACTGGTTCTAGGTTTGATCCTCAGCCCCAAGAGTAGAAGGAATGACCCATGTAAGGAATTACTTGGGGGCATCTTCTGTAAAGCACAAAACCCTACAACCATAGTTCTACACTTGGTCAGGCAGTGAAATGTAAGAGAAAAGTCTATTTCTCAAAATTCCAATATTTAGGACAATCTAAAATAAAAAACACTTTAGGCTATACCCAATATAAGTATATTATGTTCAACGTAACGGAAAGATGGTTAATTAGTAGGAAATAAATGTAAAGCCCATAATGTAAGCGATGATCTAACATCATGACACTCACCGTACATGGTGAGAACTCATAAAGCTACACACACTATGGGCAGGTAACTGTTCCGGCAGGAACAGAGGCTTCCCAAAGAGCCTCAGCCTCCCCACCCTTCCCTGAAGATGCCGTGGATCTGGGAGCTGGCCCAGGGACAGAGGGTAGCTGAGGGTCTTGAGAAATCAACATTTTCTGACAAGTATACTAAATAGGTGATGTTTTCAAACTGCACTCTTGAGGAGAAAGGGTAAAGATACACACAGACATCCTTCTCACTTCACAAGTGTTCTACTTCTTTCCCTTGCTCTTTTCTGAAGGGGAGAAAATAAAATTGTGACCTCTTTTGAAGTTTGTGTTTGGGGCAGGTAACTGCAGAAGATTAGTAAGAGGACCAGCAAGCTGTATTAATGTCCTGTAAAGCACACAGGAGGAAAAGCAACACAAAGTAGTGGCTTAGAAGCCCGCCATAAACAGTATTTCACCAAACAACAAATTTCAGGTACATGACAGACAACAGCGCAGCAATCCTGGGGTTCAGAATGAGGAAAACTGTGCAAGGCCTGTGCCACCGGACCGTCTTCTAGGCTGCTGAGCACACTGCATTCACAATTCCAAGCCAGGAAAAGCTGGGAGCCGGAGAGGCTTTGTCCATCTGTCCCACTTTTAAGCAAGCTTAGCAGAAGCGGCTTCCTTGCATTCTGATTGCCGGCAGCCCAAGGAACACATCTTGGAAATATCATGGGCCCCTTGACCACCGTCTGTCCCCAGCATCTTGCAAGCCCTTTCAGTCACACAAGTTTACCTCTCCCTATATAATTCCACCCTCTGGACTTCTGGTGTTTCTCTTATACCTGAAAAATCTCACCCTTCCAAGGGTCAAAGATCACTGCCTGTGGGAAGCCACCTTCAAGCAAACAAATCAGGGTTCCCAGAAGGCTCCAGACTGCTAAGACAACATGCCGCCTGCCCTCCAGCAGGTAGCACACAGGCACACAGCTCCACAGTTACACCACGGTCATGGAACTGTCCGGCACCACCTCTCATTAGCATGAGGACTTCTCAGAGTTCCGCAAATCGTCAAAATTCTTTACATCCCCAAAGTTACTAGATTCAACTCTCAAACTTCTATCTGGTACTAAGTGAAATAAATAGTAAGTAATTCTGTAGTAAAGAATAATAAACTTTACATTCTAGCAAAACATAAAAGCCAGATAAAATAAAGAGACAACCTATTTAAATGCGGTTGCTTTATTTTGTACCTTCAAAGTTCACAGTAAGCTTCACAATGTATGTTCACCCTACTGATCATCAAGGCTTTATGCAAAGATAATGAAAGTTTTATCACAACTAAGTATATGCAAAAGCAATGGGTATAATTTACAAATAATCTCTTCAATCAAGAAAAACATCTTACAAAATACATACCGTTACTCCTGCGAATTACCTACATCAGGCTTTGAAATACGTTTAAAAAAAAAAAAAATCACTGGCATGCCTAGCAGAATGATGCTGAAAGCCATCTATGAACAACTTCACACACTGAATTTTAAAGAAAGAAGAAACTACCAGTTGAACCTACATCTAAATATATGTTAGCAAGACTTCTTAATAATTTTAACAAGGTAAGCAGATATTTTTTGCCTCTGGTAGCTTCTTGGTTTTTATTTCTAAACTTGTGGCATTTTGACTAAAGAAACGGAATCCTCAGACTAGAACATGTATAGGGAAAAGGGGGGGGGGGTACCTTCTCTGTCTTCATACTAAAGATTACCAGAAATAATATATTAGTTTTCATTTGGCTTGTGTTTTATAAAAGGTAAGTACTAAAAATGCAAGATGATCTCACTTAGAAAACTCTAAAGCATGTAAATGTTTGCCCTAAATTCATTTCTAAGTTTATGAAGCAGCATAGCGCATACATTGGGCACAGGACCCATCACAACACACTGCTGTTTCCACCTTTAATACAACCTCCCCATGCTCTGGGCAGCTGTGGGGACAGCGTCGCGAGGCCACTGAAAGTAATGCTGAAAGAGTGGAAGCAGACAACAGAAAGAGGAGAAGCTGGGTAGCCAAGTGCCAGGCACAATGGTTAACGTTTCTCATTAACTGATGCTACAAAATGAAACACTCTGGCTCCGTGCCCAGGAAACAAGGGAACCACCCAACAGTCCGGCCAGGATTCCCAAAGGACCCATGACCTGACCCATGCCACTCAGTGAGGCTTGGTGGGCCGGGCTAGTTTCCAAAGCCAAGACCACTTAGGAAAGACTAACTGCCTCCCAAAGTCACAGAGCACAGACGTCACAAGTTCAGAAAGTACCCCTCAAAAATCTGTAAGTGATTTCTCACGCTGTACTCATGACTTTTTTTTTTTTTTTTTTTTTTGAGACAGGGTCTTGCTGTGCAGCTCAGGCTGGCCCTGAGCTCCCTTTTGTAGCCCAGGCTGGTCTGGAACTCGCACCAATCCTCCTGCCTCAGCCTCCCGAGTGCTGGGATTACAGGCATGCGCCACCACACCCAGCTTCATCACTTTTCAGATAGTACAGACTTATAAAAATAAAACGCCAGAACCCTTACATATTTAATGTTTTTCCCCAATAGATCAGAAGAGTTTTCAAATAAATACTCCTCTCGCTCCATCTCAAAGTACTCCTTCCAAAAGACGTCAGGATAGTTAGGAGCTTTAGGAGTATTTTTAGGAGAAGAGACATACTGAGATCATTTTCTAAGAAAAAAAGATTTTATTCTGATGTCTTTCAGACTTTAAGTGCTATGTTATTACTAAGAATTATTCTCAAATATCCCCCAAGATACCAAAGTATCCACTTTTTACGACAGTATACTTCAGCATATTAAAACTTATGAAGCCTAAGACAAGCAACAAGTTAATAAAACTCAAAACTCAGAATTCCAGTGTCACCTGGTACCACCCACATGAAATGTAAAGACAACTAATGTTCAGATAGAATGAGCTCTAACCTGAAAGTTATACTCATGTAACCCAACAAATTGTACACTAGGGAGATTAGACGGCCTGAGTGAAACTGCCCTCCAAGACAGCTTCAGCACTTAAGCAACAGCTGAGGAGATAGCTGAGTGGTATAAGCACCTGCCTGGCAAGTGCAACATCCTGAGTCTGATCCCGTTAGAGGTGGGGCTTAAACAATAACTGAACATCATTTTGGGGGTGAAAGGTAAATATGGACTCGTAGGTCCTACGTGTAGACAAAATTCTAATTAAAATTTTTTTAAACAGACCATGTCAGATGTTTGATACTAAAAACTCATCACTCTTCACAACAAAAATTTCACACGTTAAGGATTTACACAATTCAGGGTAAAAAAAATCTAGAAACATTTATTTTTGCCTGACCTCTATACCACATCTTCTAAAAAGGCTCTCCAAAGTCTTGAGAAGTGTCATACTCTGCAATGAAATGCTTGAGTTCTTCAACACACCGCTCGCCTATTTCATGTAAGTTCTGCCTCAGGGCAAACTGGATAGACTTCTCTAGGGAAGGGTCTTTCTCGATCAGCATCTTCACCACCATCCCAAAAGTTTCACAGTCCTGTCGGTAGATCTAAAATGGTGAAACACACGCTGGTTAACTGATGGGGAAAACAATTAGCAAAAGACTTAGCTAACTGAACCCACAGAATTAAAATGTTTAACTCTAAACAGGAGACACAGTAAGACCACTGAACTTCCACAACAGTGCCTTGGTTGCTGGTGTTAGAGGTGATTAACCTCTCCCACACAAGTGCTACCAACCTGAAAGAGCACAGCATACCAGGCCGCCCGTCGCTGACTTTGAGGCACAGCGTGGCATTTGTTAGCACTGTATACAGCAGTCTATTTAGAAGACATGGAACTAGTAAAGTGGAAAGAGTAATGGCCAGGCTGGGCACATGAACGGCTTTTGTTCATTTATTTGTCTGGAAGCAAACAGTTAAGGCTCTAACTTTAGATTCTCTGAGTGAACCATGACCAGCTGGCAAATTTGAAATCATCTGATACACAGTAATTCTAAGAATGCCAAGGCAGCTGAAGGTATGGCTCAGTCCAGAACACTTGCCCAGACCCAGATCCTGGGTTCATTCTCCACCACGGCTGGGACAAGCAGCAAACAAAATGAGAAGTATCTATGCGGAAAAAAGCCTTTTGGTGGGCAGGCAAGATAGCTTAGTGGACTAAAGCGCCTGCTTAGGCAAGCATAGGGACTGCAGTTCCCTGGCATCACATCCTATGCAGCCAGAGCCCAGGCATGGTGGCACATGCCGATAATCCCAGCGCTGGGGTGGCTGAAATCAGGAGGATCACAAGTCCGATCTGCACAGAGACTGCAACAACTAAATACATTAAGAAAAAAAAAAAGATTTTCTGGTTAAAAATATTCACCTACAGATGAACTCACCAAGGCAGGGCTATGGTCACAACAGTGTGTGACACACATACACACACACAGACACACATACACACACCTCTCCATCTCTACTGAGAGAGAGAGAGAGAGAGACAGCAAGCGCGAGCGAGCATGAGCATACAATATGTGCAGGTATTTCTACTTCAATGTTTGAATTTTACTTCGCAATGCATATATAAGGCCAGGCAGATGGCTAAGGGACACAAGTGCCTGCTTGGTAAGTGTAAGGTCCTGAGTTCAATCCCTGGTTCCGCCAAAAAAGAAGGCATATATAGTGTTTTTATCATTTTTACTTCCTATCCCAAACCGCTATATTTCCTCTAACACTGAATGTCACCTTAATTTGTTACCATGAAACTAATTTTAGTTCTTATGACACTTTTTTGGACTTGAAAGTTCACATATTTAAGGAAAGACATATTAGGTCTCCACAAACGTGAAATACAGATCACCTGAGACAAAAATCTGTTGTATTAACTTTTACGTTTCAAGTGTAACAGCATCACTTACTCTGTCTTTTTTGCGGAACCAGGGACTGAATTCAGGATCTTGCACTTGCCAGGCTGGCACCTGTGCCCCTGAGCTATCTCCCCAGCCAGCATCATTTATTCTCTAAAAAATATTTCATTCACTCTGAAAAAGTTAAATCAGTAATTTGAATTTTTTTTTAATTTTTATTTATTATTTTTATTCTTGTTTCAGAACCTTTGTTTGTTTATTCACTCATTTTTATGGCCGGCTCAGCCCGCCCCGAGGGCGGGGCTGGCGCAGCATGTGGTGCCGGGGATCGAACCGCGGTCCCTGAAGCCGCCCAAGCTTCCCCAAGCAGGGGCTTTAGACCACTGAGCCATCCCGCCAGGCCCTAAATCAGTAATTTGAAATCTAGCTGCACTCACAATAATTTTCATTCCCCAAATGGTCAATGTTAGTTGTGACAGCTGAATTTTTCACTGCTTCAAACTAGCTATCTGAAGATTTTAATCTTAACTCTCAGCATGCGGCTACTGCACTGTATGAAGTGCAGTTCTGTGACCTTGGAAGCAGTTCACAAGCCCCAAGGAATGAAGGGAGGCTCTTCCAGCAGGCCAGAAAGGGTTGCTCTTAACGCATCAGCTGCCTTTTCAGCAATATCATACACATTTTTTTTCTAAACATGGTTGACATTTACTATTATACTTAACTTAGCAGTTTAAACCAAGCTTTCACTCCAAATTCATCCTGAAGTTTACGTGACCTAGAATGGATGCTGATTCGCTAACAAACCCAGCTAGAAGCAGACACTACTCACACCACATCACACACAATGCGGGCCCCGGGACTAGTCTGACAAGGCACCTAAGTTAAGCTGCTGCAGCCTGTGGGGGAAGCCAGACCATGACAGCTTGGTCTTAGCAGAGGTGAATTCCTTCCCAAACCAGTCAGCCCACATAATAACAGCATTCTGCCACCACCACAGGCCTCAGCAGACCACTTTGTGGGTGGCCTAGATTTTACAGGCCTTTTCATAACAGATGTACTAGATGAGGATAATGTTACCCTGTGAATTAACCTGCAAATTCTTTAATGGAAATCTGTTTTTTTCCTAAACTGTAACCCTTTACTGCTCCTGTATTATTTATAGATTTGCTTACTTAAAAAACCAAAATAAAATTTTTTGTACATTTACTTAAACTGCTAAGTGCCATCACTCCAGGGACAAGATATTACAAGCATTTATAGTTTTTGTTATATACATTTCAATTCAAGGTCGTTTTAAAATTATCCACTGGAAACAGACAAATTTGTGTGCACTGGCTGACAAAAATAACCAGAACTATTAAAATTAATCTAACTCAACTAGAGGGAAAATGTTTTAAAACATCTTTAAAATGCCCTGGCTAGGTATCAGACAGGAAATAATTAGATTTTGTTAAAAGAAGACCTCACCCACCAACATTTTATAAATACAACTGAAAACTGTCGCAAGCCTATTTCCGAGCTCCATTCCACAGCAAGCCCAACCCCAACAGGAAGGGCGCAGCCATCAGCAGAAGTGCTTGTTTGTGTACGGTCCCCAGCTGGGAGGGGCATTAACAATCTTCACATTTGCTACCCGCAGACCACACAGGAAAGTTTGTTGTTGCTGCTGTTTTTCTTGGGCTTGGACCTCATCAAAATGGGAAGCTGGTTTAAGTGGGGTAGGGTCCATGGCTGCACAAAAACTTAGGAGATCTGCCAGCATAAGGAGAAACTATCCCAACATGATTTCCCATGCTTCCTCACTACAGCCACTAGGATTAAACTGTCACAAAAGTACTTCTGGAAAAACAGAATAGGATAAAGTAAGCCACGAAGGCATTTTTCTAGTAACTGTGCTTTCGGATGACTGGAAAAGACTCCAGCCAAACAAAGCCAACAGGAGCCGGGCACGGTGGCACACTCCAATAACCCCAGCAGCCAAGAGACAGAGCAGGAGAATCACAGTGAGATCACTCAAGAATAGGCTACACACCAAGGTCAAGGCCAGACTGAATTACAGCAAACAAAACACCACACAACTGCAATTTCCTTTATTTGAAAGAATTACTACTGACACAAAATGTCAAATACGCCATTTTTTCCACCTTAAAAGAAGTCAAAATAAGCCGGGCGTGGTGGCGCACGCCTGTAATCCCAGCACTGGGGAGGCTGAGGCAGGAGGATCGGTGCGAGTTCGAGACCAGCCTGGGCTACAAAAGTGAGCTCAAGGCCAGCCTGAACTGCATAGCGAGACCCTGTCTCAAAAAGACAAAAAAAAAGAAGAAGTCAAAATGGAGTTATGAGAATTTTCACTTTAGACTGGCTGACAAAAATAACCAGAACTATTCTGAATCATAACTGTAACAAAATTACAGTTTTGAAGTAGCCACCAAAATTATTTTTTGGTTTGGGGTCACTGCAACATGAGGAACTGCATTGCGGGGTCACAGCATTAGAAAGGTTGAGAACCAATGCTTTAGAGAAATCCTATATGCCGCGTGCATGACAACCTGGAAAGAGTAGTTCGCAGGAATTGTGCAGATGAGTCTTGGTGCAATGCGTACGTCACAGACAAGGCTCTAGAGGATGAGAGCTGTTGGGTGTGTCACCATTCCATATAGCTTTATTTATCTGAGCTCATTTGATTCAAATAATGCATGTCCTGCTTCAGAACGCTAATGGCCTAGTGAGACAGGTAAACACTGGCAATGTTAGAGGTATGAGGTGATAGGAAAGGCAGAAAAAATAGAAAAGCAGTTCCCAAGATGGTGCTTACTGAGTGTGCATCTGAATTCCTATCCTGGATACAGCTGTAAGGTTCACCTCCAAGGTGTTCACATCCTAATCCCTGGAATCTGTTCGTTTCACCTCACAAAGCACACAGATTGTGCAGTCATGGCTTCTGTTAAGGGTCTGTAAGGGGGACACTATCCTGTGTCATCTACGCAGACCACTACAGCAAGACTCTTTAAAGGAGGAGCAATACACCAGACGTTAAGTGACAAGCTTAACGATGGCGGCAGGAGCTAGGAAGCCAAGGCGGAAGGCAACGTCGCTCTGGAGTCTCCAGACACAGCACAGCCTAGCGGCCCCTCTCCTCTGGATCCAATGAGACCCGCCTGGGCCCATCCACACTTTGCAAGCTCAGGTGGACGGTCACCAAGTTAAGACACATCTTAACAAAGTTACTGAACGTATGCTCTTGGACAAAACTGGGATTAAATCGCTGGGAGACGGCAGAGCAGCATAGGCACCTGCCTGGCAAACACAAGGTCCTGAGTTCGATTCCTAATACAAAACAAACAATAGAAAATGGCCTGGAATACCCCTAAATGCTTAAAGATTATACATGCTAATAAATAATATAAGGTCAAAAAAGATTGCAAGTGAAAATTGCAAACATTTTCAATTGAAAATGAAACATATTAAATGAAATTTGTACAGTGCTACAAAAACAGCAGAGGAAAAACTTAATGTTAAATGCACATATTAATAATCTATTATTAATGATCTAACACACAATAATCTAAGCTAAAAACTAGAAAAAAAACCACATGAAATCAAAGCAAGAAGAGGAAAACAGAGAAATGAAAAATTAAATTCAAAACAGGAAATTACTAAAGAAGCAACGTGGGGCTGGGGAGATAGCTCAGGGGCACAAGTGCCTGCATGGAAAGTGTAAGGTCCTGAGTTTGATCCCCAGTTCCAGAAAAAAAAAAAAAAAAAAGAATCAACATAACCAAAAATTTCTTCTTTGAGAAGACTGACCAAATCTCTGATCAGGATAACCAAGCAAAAAGAAGGGACGCACAAATGACCAACCTGCAATCTAAAGGACATTGAAGGGGTAATAAATGACTATGTTAGACTCTATGCCCAATAATTTTATAGAAGAAATGGACAGTTTCTTTAAAAGGCAATCCACAAAAACTCATAAAAAGAAAACAATCTAGACCTAAATCTATCAAAAAAAAAAAAAAATGATTCAAAATAAATTTTTAAAAAACAGAAAACATCAGAATCAGATGGTTTTCTTTGGAAAATTTTACCAACATTTTAGGAATGAAAATATCAGTGGGCTAAAGAAGTGCCCATGGCCAGGGCTGATGGCACGAACTTCTCTAATCCAAACCATCTGAGAACAGAACCAGGAGGATCAGAAGTTTGAGCCCAGACTGGGCAACACAGCAACGTTGTGCTATTGTGATACTGGGGCGGGGCAGGGGGGGGGCCTCAATGCAAAGGCAGCGAGTTCAATTCCCAGCAACACTAACACCACACACACACACACACACACACACACACACACACAATAAAATCAACACCCATCACTTCCATCTTCATCAACACCATTTCTACAAAATAAAAATAGACAGGAAATTCATCAGCTTAGACAGACATCTATCAAAAACCTTACAGCTAACCTCACAGGGGAAAATTAATGCTTTCCTCTAGGATTCGGAATGGGACACACCCCTCCTCTTGCTATTTCTATCCAACTAAACTGTACAGGAAGTACTAACTAACGCAAACAGAAAAAGTAAAACTCTGCTCACAGATGATACGATGACTTCTAGGAAATGCAATGCTGACCAAAAACAATAAGCTCCCTACCCAATTCCTCTCGACTGCTAAGTTACCACAGCAGAGCTGCACTATAGACAGAAACAACTGCTGCTGTACACACACGAGATGCACCACCAGAGTGAAATTGAAGCATAACACTATTTTATTAGCATGAAAAGACACTGAAGTATAATACTAACAAAATATTTCTAAGATCTATACAATGAGAACTATAAACTACCAATGAAGGAAATAAAAAATTCCATATTCTTTACAGGAAAACTTATTAACCTGTAAATTGATCTGTAAAGTCCATGCAGTAATAACCAAAAATTCCAGCAATTAATTTTGAGGATACTGACAAACTGTTTCTATAGTTTACATGCAAAGGTCAATCCCCAGAATCCTGAACGTAACACTGGGAGATAATGAATGAAGTAGAGGGGCCAGTGAGATACCCCAAAGGTCTAAAGCATCAGCTTACGCAAACTTAGGCAAGTGCAGGGACTGCAGTTAAATCCCTGGTACCACAGGCCAGGCCAGCCCCGCCCTGAGGGCGGGCTGAGCCAGGAAAAAAAGAATCAAGCAGAAGAAAGGGGTCACCCAGCCAAAGAGACACAAAGAACTTCAAAGGCCAAAACCACTCAGCTAAAGCAGTCAAATGTCCTGGCACCCTTTATGAAGCAAAACTCTGAGCTGCAGGAAAGAGGCAGCAGGAAGGACAGCCAGAGGGAACCTAGGACACTGCTAGACAGGGCGCGACGCCGTGTGACAGTCTGCACTGCAATACTTAAGGGTACAGTACACATCTGCATGCTTCCACAGGACAAAAGAACAAATTCTACACTGGGCATGGTGGCCCTTGGTATACTCCCAGCAGCCTGTGAGGCTGGCTGAGGCAGGAGGACCACCAGGAGTTCAATGCCAGGGTGGCCCTAGCTGGGACTACAAAATGAGACCCTGTCTTCAAAAAAAAAAAAAAAATCTATCAGTGTCAATTTAAATATAAGAACTGTATTAGGCTGCCAGAATGTTGATGACAGTGGCAACTGCACAGAGGGAGTATACAGAAACTTTGTGTTTTTGTTAATTTTTCTGCATATATGAAGCTACTCTATAAAATATACATGTTGATTAAAAATAAAGAATAATGAACAGGTGTGAAAGTTCTTAACTTTTGTTTGAGTACTTTTACTTAACTGTGTATGCTACATGAGAATTAAACAACATAGTACCACAGTAGTGCCGATCACATAGGAAGCTCTTCTGTGTGAAATAAAATGGAGGAGGTGAAAAGAGGAACACCAATTTGTGGTTTGTGAGTACATGTGTACTGAAGATTAAACCCAGGGCACTGCATATGCTACACACACATCTATTATCTGTAACTGAGTCACTCTCAGTCTTCTTTCTTACTTTGTCTAGGGAAGTCAAGGAATTTTTTTTTTTTTTTTGTCTTTTTGAGACAGGGTCTCGCTATGCAGTTCAGGCTGGCCTTGAGCTCACTTTTGTAGCCCAGGCTGGTCTTGAACTCACACCAATCCTCCTGCCTCAGCCTCCCAAGTGCTGGGATTACAGGCGTGAGCCACCACGCCTGGCAAGTCAAGGAATGTTTAGAATAAAATGTTGGAGCCCCTGAGTTCTCTCTAGGGAAACACAGAGAAAGGAAATGGCACTCTGGGAATTTAACTGGCGTGACAGAAGCGATCACACTGCAGGCTCACTCTGAAAGGACAACGTGGAGAGCTTTCTTTAAAAGAGTTTAGACCTTAACCTATAAGTCCAAAAACTACAAGGAGGAACTAGATCTGGACTTGCAGCTATAACTGGAAGAAAAACATGGGTAAGAATCAATACTTCATTGACAGCCAGGACAATGACTATGCCACGAGAGCCCTCACCAGGAAAAAAAAAGGGAAGGAGGGCTTCACATGCCACCCAGCAGCAGTGCAGACATCACAGCGTGCAGACAGCTGCAAGACTGCAAGCTCTCATGGGAAATTCCAAGTGGAAAGCAAACAAGCATAGAGATGAGTTCGGTACCAACCATATCACTTGAGCACCCACGGGACAGTCGGAACCAACAAGCAATAGGAAGCTGGGCATGAGCCTGGGCTTCTCGAGAAAGAAACAAGAGCAGGACCAAGGGGAGGGTCTATCTTCCTCTCTAGTCAGCTGTCAGTGTGCAAGTTTCTAGAAGGGAGCAAGTGTTCTGTAAATACTGAGTAGCCACAGTGTGCTTCCAGACGGTAATGGAAGAGCCAAAAAAAGGAATTAGTGAGGACAAAAACTATCCCCTCAGGCACAGAACAGACAAGGGAAGCCAGAAGGCAGAAGTGGAGGTACAGTTGCAGAGTTTGTAAACAAACCCAATGCCAGAGGAGATCGAAGAAACTAACAACCAAAACACACTGACTAGATCTAGAAGGAGCGGGCAAATGGTGAACCTCAGGACAGTCAGGCTGGACTGTAGAGCTGTGCTTCTGACATTAGCCTTGTGTGACCGTTACACTTCAATGAAACAGAAGCAGGCCAGGACGCCCAGCACCGCAGAAAGGCTGCCAAGCAGTGCTGCCACAGAGGCACTGGAGTGCAGCAGAGTACAGGAAAGACGCAGCGCTGTGTTAAATAATGCAGGTTTGTACCTGTTCAATCATTAAAGTAGGAAATACAAGTCTGCCACTTTCAAGGGGATGTTGCAAAATGTAATTCATGTCTGAAAGCATATAAAAATGTTCAATTAAAGAAATTCCAGGGCTGGCAAGATGGCTTCAGTGATCTAAAGCTCCTGCCTAGGAAAGTTTAGGCAACCGCATGGACTGCAGCTCAATGGCTGGCACCACATGCTGTGCCAGCCCAAACCCCCAGGGCAGGCTGAGCCAGCCATGACATACAAAAAATAAATGAGGTTTAAAAAATAAATAAAATGAAATGAAATGAAATTCCAACTGGGGTCTCACACATGAGGAGACACTCATAATATCTGTGTTGACATTGAAAAAAAAAAAAAAAAAAACCTAGCAGCACCCTGATACTAAATATTGGAAACAACGTTAAACCCTTTAATTTGGCTCTATAAACATGTAAATGGTGTCAAAGCCATTATAATGCCTGTTGCACTGAGGCGTATGAATAGCTAGGGCCGAGTCTGGGGGTTCTCCTCAGAGCTGCAGCACAGCTCCCAGAAAGAAGACTGGGGACTGCTGAGGAACGAACAGCTGCAACCAGGAACTCAAAATGGGACGCTTTAGAAAGCAGAAACTCCTTTAAGACTCAAGCTGCTTCTTCAGACTTCGTCAGGCCTAGGAAGTAAACTGCCACCTCCTCTCCTGAGGTCAGAAGGAACAGAAAGGGCAGATGCTGGCACCAGGAGGTCAGGGTCAGGGCACATGGTCCAGGAAGGAGAGAATGGCAGCGAGGTGGGCAAGAGGAAGCCGGCCTGAGCGTCTACCGCCTCACTGTGTTCCCTCTCCCCGGTGGGGAAAAGAGGCCTCTGCTTCTTCTCAAAGCTACCTGGAATAAAGCTGCTTTTCTTTTCACTGGCCTTGGCCTCCGGTGGTTTGCTGGGAGCTCTGATGTCCTCGACAGCAGGGAACATTGTGAACACATGGACCAGCTCTCCACACTGCCATGCACCGGGGGTGAAAGTGTCAGAATCACGTCAGAATCACTTCAAGGGCAGCCACAAGACTCACGGTGAAGTGGGGAAATGCCGAAATGCCTTAGTAACCAACATAGAATTTTCATAAATACAGATCAATTTATAAATTTACAAGACCAAACCAAAGAATACTACCTAATGTGTTTTTTCCTTTCTTATTCTTTCCATTATGATGGACAAAAAGAAATGAATTTCAGTTTACAGACTTTTATTAATCAAAACCAGATGCCACGAAGTTTAAAAGCAAAATCTAAACAAATTTCAACTTAATGTTGATTAGAAATTTGTGCAGAAGTATGAACAGCAAAACCATCTGTGTACATGCCTTAAATGGCAGCTTAGTGTTCAGATGTATGTGTGCCTATTACCAATGCAAAACTATGAACAAACACGAAAGGTCTGAGGTATGTGGAATGCTTCTTAGCATGCCTGGCCCTGAGGTTCAATCCTCAACACTATGAAACAGAAAAATAGCTGAGAAGGTAAGCGCAACAGTGAGATCGTATGGGGGCTTTAACCCTGTAATATTTTAAGAGCGAGCATGAAGCAGGCCACAAATAATAAGCTCTAGGAAATGATATGCATGTTGAGGGGTGAAGTACACTGACATTTGCAACACACTTTGAATGCATTCAAAAACAAGGTGAGCCTGGCACCGGGTTGTGTGCCTATAGCCCCAGCACCCAGAAGGATCACTCTTAAGTCAAGCCACAGAGCAAGTTCAAGGCTCGTGGGGGTTGCACAGCAGAATCCTATCTCAAGAAAACTGAACCAAACGAGTAAGAACGAGTGGGTGATTGGAGGGAATGAGGGATTACCCACCTACCCCATACTCCACATCCAAGGATGCAACCCACAGCAGGCAGGAGTGTGTTAGCAACAGTGTAACTGGACTCAACACGTGCAGGTACTATTCTTGCCATTATTCCCTGAACGCGCAGTAAAACCTACCTGCACAGCACGTCACCACACTAGGTGTCACAAGACATCGAGACAAAAGGCTCTGTGTGGGCTACACACAGACACTGAGACTGTGGGAGACTCGAACACCTGTGGACTCTGGATCTGGGGGGCTGCTGAGGCCAATGCTCCTCAGGTACCAGGGAGATGTGCGTGAGGGAAGACCACTGGCTCCCCTCACCTACTGCACCTGTTTGCACGACACTCTGTATTTCAAATTCAATCCCCATATGCAAGTTACAGGCTCAGCTCTGCAAGACAGGCACCTCACTGCTGAGGCCAAATTGGGGATGGCACAGGCACTCCTGCACATTTGCCCAAGCAGCTCTGAATGAATGGTTCTCATGTGGTCACTCAGGTTTCATCACCAGCTGGAGCCAATGTTCAGGGAACACTTCATTTATGAGTGCCCATCTATTATTAGAGAGTGCAGCCCAAGAACAGCTTAGAAGACCGAGATGTGCAAGTGAGGTGTAAGGGATGGAGCACAGCGCGTCCGTGTCCTGTCAGATGTGTCACCTGCCTGACAGGGAGCCAGACACTGTGCTCTGGTGTTTCTATGGGAAAAAAAAAAAGATTATTATTTAAGCATGACTAAACCACTGGCCTTCGGCAATCAAATCCACCTTTAGCCCCTTTTCCCTATCCAGGTGGAAGGTTGGAGCTCGAAGAAGCAAATTCTAGCGATATATTGGTTCCCCTGGCAACCAGCCTCACTGTGAGGCTATCCAGGACACCCATCATCTAATGCATGTACAAAAGATAGTTATCACCTCTGATGCAATTTAAAACTCGAGTGCTGAGCAGGTTGCATTGAGGTTGGTGTTCCACTGCGCTGTGCCCTGAGAGAGTCTGGGCTATACGCTGCAGCTTGCTGCACTGTAAGCACAGATGCGGAGGCAGTAGGACACACGAACTTCTCTGTGCAAACCGACACAAACCATGTATTACATACACAGAGCTTACTAAAAAGAACCACCCTCGGCTGCTCAGCAGAATCAGTATAACACATAAACTGAAAATAAATTAATCTTGCTAATAAAAAGCTGCCACCCTTACACATAGCTAAGTAAATCAGGGGCATGCAGACAGACACATGATGTGTCTAAGTTTCATCAAACAAAACCAGGCTTGTGCACTTAATAAAAGAACCCAACCACATAATACAACCCTCCTCCATAAAAGGAGGGGCAGGAAGGTCCCTGAACACAGCACCATCATTTCCACAGGCCACCTGGTGAGCATGTCCCAAGAATGACTCCACAGCACCAGTGTGAAGAGGTGGGCTCTCAACAAACTCAGGACTGACTCCAGGGAAGCTTCACAAAGACCACATCACCTAGAATTAGTAATTTCATAAAGAACTGAGACAATGCAAGAAAGCTGCGTGCCACAGGCAATTTGCAAGCATCACTGGGTGTGGTGGTGCAGGTCGGTAACCCCAGCACTTGAGAGGCTGAAGCAGGAGAAGTTTAAGGCCAGCCTGGGCTAAAAGGTGAACTTATGATCAGTCTGAAATGCACTGTGAAATGCCGTCTTAAAAAAACAAACGAAACAGCCGGGCGTGGTGGTGCATGCCTATAATCCCAGCACTCTGGAGGCTGAGGCAGGAGGATCAATGTGAGTTTGAGACCAGCCTGGGCAACAAAAGTGAGCTCTAAGCCAGCTTGAACTGCATAGTGAAACCCTGCCTCAAAAAGACAAAAAATAAAAAATAAATAAAAATAAATAGATAGATTCAGGAATTCAACTACAAACAAAGGAAGGAAGGAAGGAAGGAAGGAAGGAAGGAAGGAAGGAAGGAAGGAAGGAAGGAAGAAAGAAAGAAAGAAAGAAAGAAAGAAAGAAAGAAAGAAAGAAAGAAGAGGAAAGACCCTTAAGGAAAATGCAACCCTAGACTGCCAGTTCACCCCAGGGCACAGGGAGGCAGAACAATCTGAAAGCTTGGACTTTCTGAGGGAGCAACAGCAGAAGTAACAAGGAGATCAAAGATAGGGGCTCTCTAAGTGGGGGAAAAAAAAAAAATCACGTCAGATATAATTTCTCAGTAATTACAGAAACAATGACAGAAAGACATACATGCTTAATGACACTAAAGAGAATACCAATTTTTTTAAAACATTAATAGAAATAGTTGAAAATGATGAAAACCATGAATACCCAATGTGGGATAGAAATAGAATCCATGAAACAGATTCAAACATATCCCAGAGAATAAAAATCCCACAGAAAGTATGTGCAGCAGAGCAAGCCGACCTGAGGACACAATATCAGATATACAAGGCAGGACTGCAGTTAGCACTCATGAAAAGAAAGCAAGGGCAGCTATTCTATCCGTAGACAAAGTCAATTTCAAGTCAATAACAATAAAGGCAAACAAAAACATCACTGCATCCTTGCAAAGGGAAGGAAAATCCAAGAGAAGGATGTAACAGTCACAAATATACATGGAACAAACACTGGTGTACTCAACTATCAAGATGAGTATCAACAGATATGAAAGATACTAAAACAATTGTAATGGGGAACCCTAGTACCCCACTGTCATAAACAGATCAACCAGACACAAACATACACACACACACACACAATCAACAATGAAGTATTAGAACTGAACCAAGCATTTCAAGAAATGTACTCAGTAAATGTCTACAGTGTTCCACCCCACAACATCAGAATATTCTCAGCTATACATGGGACTTTCTCTAAAACAGAGCACATTTTAGCTCATAGATGCAAAGGAACTGTAGTTATTCCATGCATATTATCGGACTAAAGAGCAGTAACAACAGAATTCAATGGCAAAAGAAACCATAGGAACTTCACAAACACATGGAAACACCCTACTGAATAACCATGTGTCACAGATGAAACTGAAGAAATTAGATAGTTTCTCCAACTAAATAATAATGCCACCACAATGTACCAGAACTTACGGGACATGATGAAAGCCGTTCTACAACTGGAATTTATAGCAGTGAATAACCACATCAGGAAAAAGGATGCACTCAAAGAAGCAATTTCATGTTGAACTCAACCTTTTGGAAAAATAGAGAAAATCAGGCCCAAAGCTCGTGAGGGAGGAAATTATAAAGGTCAGAGAAGAAATTAATGCAATGGAGACAAAAAAAAAAAAAAAAAAAAAAAAAAAAAAAAAAAAAAAAAAAAAAAAAAAAAAGAAAAAAAAAAAAAAAAAAAAAAAAAAACACTACAAAGTATCAATGAATTGAAGCATTGGTTCTTTGAAAAATTAAATAGAACAGACAAACAAGCCCTTGCCAATATTACATCAACATTTTGCAAGTGGGAAACAAAAAGGTAGAATATCACCACAGATCCTACAGTGATCCAGAATAGCATCACTATCTCCTATGCAAACCTATATTCTAGTAAGATGGAAACCATAGAAGGAACAAACTGCTAGAGACATATGAATCATCAAAGCTGAGTCAGGAAGATATAAAAATTCTACACAAACCAGCATGAGGCATTTAAATCAAAGATGTAACTTAAAAACTTACCAACAGCAACAAAAAAAGCTCAGGTCCTGATGATTTCAAAGCTGAATTCTATGAGAAATTTAGGGAACTAATACCACTACTTCTCAAACTGTTACTGAAATTGAATGAGAAGCAATACTCCCAATTTCGTTTCTAGAAGCAAGTATTTCCCTGATGTTAAAATCTGAGAAGGATCAAACCAAAAAACAGAACTATAGGCCAATCTCTGTAATGAACATAAACACAAAAAAGCCTTGATAATGTACTGGTAACAGAAATCAGCAAATCATTATGAAGATTATACACCACAACCAAGTAGAACTCATCCCAGGAATACAGCGATGGTTCAGCATACATACACCAATGAATGTAATACATCATATAAACACAGCAAAGGACAGAGCACATAGGATCATGGCCATAGGCGCAGAAAATGCATTTGACAAAGTCCAACACCCACTCATGATAAAGACTGCACAAAACTGAACTTAAGATGGTCTTGGTCTTCACTTGCCAGCACAACCAGCAATCCGAAGAGAGCAATCTCTGATAAAAACCAACATATGTTGAATGGACAAAAACTGATTTTAAAATCAGGAACCAAACAAGAATGTCTGCTGTGATCAGTCTTATTCAACATAGTTTTAGAAGCATATGGCAGAGCAATTAGACAAAAATAAATAAAATGAATACAGACAGAAAAGGAAGTTAAATTATTATTTTCAAATGACAAGATACTCTACATAGATACACAGAAGATCCCCAAAACACTTCTAGATCTAATAATCAATTTGAGTATCACAGTTAAATAGAAACTTAACATACAAAAGTCAATAGCCTTCCACATTCATATCAAATTCACTGAGAGTGAAATTAGGAAAACAATACATTTCACAATAGCATGCAAACAAACGAAAAAACAGGACTCAACCTAACAAACAGATTTGACCCAGCAACCTGGCCCGGTGTGTGATGTACAACACCCTGGGCCTGCCAGAAACTCATTCAACCTAGCAACCAGGCCCAGCAGAACTCCCTGCAGAGACTAGAAACAAGACCCACCCAGCTCATCCAGGAGTGGAGCAGAACATCTTTCCAGAGTGGCACAGCAGGTTTGCCTACAAGGGCTGCAGCAGGAAGAAATGGAGCTCAGCAGTCGAGACCCAAGCCACACCTGCCTGGACCACTTTGAATTTAGTAGATCTGGATCTGGTGCTAAGGTAAGAACTCTACCAAAACTCTAACCAAAGCTCAGAAGGCAGGGCTATACAAAAAACAAAAGGAGCAAAATGCACTGTCTGGCCCCAAGCCTACCCAGAACAAATACAAGAGACAATACCATAGAAGAAACTGTATATCACATACCTGAAATCTCTGAAATAATAGCTTCTGAGGTAAAGAAACAACTGCAGAAAGGTATACAGGAATTCAGATCAGAAAAAATTTCCGAAGTAAAATAAGATCTATAATAAAAGTACTAAGTGCTTCTAAAGACACTGATTAAAAAAAGAAAAAATAGAGAATAAAAAAAACAATGGATGGCGCACGCCTGTAATCCCAGCACTCGGGAGGCGGAGGCAGGAGGATCAGTGCGAGTTCGAGACCAGACTGGGCTACAAAAGTGAGCTCAAGGCCAGCCTCAACTGCATAGTGAGACCCTGTCTCAAAAAGACAAAAAAACAAAACAAAAAAAAAAAAAAAAACAATGGAATCCTTGAATGAGCAATATAGGAAAGTAACAAAGTATGAAACAGATGGGAAGTGCAATATAGGAACTTAAAACCTCAATCACAAGCTGGCTAATTATTTCAATGAAAGTGAAAATAGACTTTCAGACTTTAAAGACACCATGCAGCTAGAGAAAAGAAAAGATCACTTAATAACAACTAGGATGCAAGAAAAAATAACCCAGTATCTGCAAAATGATTTAAAGATGAACAACATAGTACTAATAGGAATCAATGAGAAAGGAGTCAATATAAATGATATAAAAAGAATATGGACAGAATAGCAGAAAATTTCCCAAATATGGGGAAATAATTTGACATTCTTTAACTAAAGCATACAGAACTCCAAATGACATCAACACAATTGAAACCATACCCAATCATGTAATAATCAAGATCCCAGAAACTCAGTACAGGAACAATATACTAAAAGCTGCTAGAGAAAAGAAACAGATCACACTTAAAGGAAAACTCATTAGAATAATGGTAGATTTCTCTTTACACTAAAAGATATTCCAGAGAAGGATCAAAATGGCCACAACTCCATGAAGGAGAATGGAAAGAACTCACCAAGTAGGGCAAACAATTAAATTCAGGGGAAAAAGAGGTATACAAAAGTGGTCTTTCAACTATTCTTTGTATACAGTAGCAGAATATGTCCATCACTACATTGTACGGATGAACTTCTCCTGCATCCTTGATTCTGTCTGGGTCTACAGGGTGGGTACTGAGGAAATAGCAGTAGCTCAGTCTCACATAATGTAGTACTTGGAGAAGTCCTGTGAATTCCTGCCTTTCGTCCTTATTCCCCTCCCTTGCTGATAATCTCTGCCCCTAGAGACTCTCAAATTCTATTAGAGGTTCTGACCCTCCTGGAGCCCTAAAATCATAACATGGTGACTCATTTAAGCCTTCGCATACTCACTTGGGAGATGGTGGGCCTGATCCATCCACAGTAGATAAGTGATGACATTAGTATGTTAGTGAGGGGTAGGGCAAAACAGTGGTACCATAGAAACGGCATTCTGTAGGTCCAATAAGCTTGACCATATAATCTTACTATGTGGGGCCCGGCGGGATGGCTCAGTGGTCTAAAGCGCCTGCTTGGGAAAGCTTGGGCGGCTTCAGGGACCTCGGTTCGATCCCCCGCACCACATGCTGCGCCAGCCCTGCCCTCGGGGCGGGCTGAGCTGGCCATAAAAATGAGTGAATAAACAAATAAAGGTTCTGAAACAAGAAACAAATAAATAAATATCATCTTACTATGTGGAAGACTTACTAAAATTAACTTTTTAAAGTTGAGCTATTAAACCTAAATATTGAGTCAAACAAATAGCTCAGCGGATTAAAGTGCCTACAAGCAGGCACAGAGGCCAAAGGTTCAGTTCCCAGACTGCCGTGCTGGCCCCATCCCTGGGACACACTGAGACAGCAATTGAGACTGGCTGTGGTGGCATGCCCCTATAATCCCAGCTCTTGAGAAACTGTAAACAGGCAGATCACTACAAGTCTGATCTAGTAATGAGACCCTGAACACCCTGTAGACTCTTCCCTAAAATATAAAACAAATATTACTAACTTTTTTGTGTAATAAAATCACTAGGACTGTAATTATAAGCAAATTTGGAATAAGAATAATAGGGAAAACCAGAAATAAAATCTTTTATTTGGTATCAGTGATACTGAACATTTGATTGGTTCACACAAAATAAGGGTCAAAAGGCTGGCTGACCTCTCAATATCTGGGCCAAAAGAGACAGTCCTGCCATTTCCTCTTTAACCTCACTCCATACAAGATTACCATATGCTTCTGGCCACACAGCACAGCAGTTTTTCACATCCTGGAAAAATGCACTAAGCTATTCTCCTTATACACAACTGCAGCATCCTAAGACAACGAAAAAACAAATTTAAGAACGTGTCTTGGATCTCAGAGTCAGTTATACTCATGCTGCACATTTAAAAGTCTCAAAATATTATTTATAGCTTGAGCAAATACTAAATTTTTTGTAAAACTGAACGCTAAATGTTTTATTTTACCCCTGAATCTATGCATGCTCTCAGTGCCACAGGGGCAAAACTGGACTCTGTCTTGAGCCCCCAGAACCCAGACTCCCCTTTCCACACTTAGAATGCTCGTGAGCACCTGGCGCTCCTTTCCTTCCACCACCTGGCCAGTGGGAAAGCCTTCCTGCACACAGGCACGGCCTTCCTGGGACAAGGCACTTCACGGTGTGTCTCCTCCAGCTCCTAAGATCGGACTCAACTAAATCCTTCTAAAAACCTTAGCATATACATGTATGCATGAAAAAACAAAAGCCTCACTACTAAAGTTTTACCACACCCACCAACATATCATCTATCTCATTCATACACACACACACACACAGGGATGAAAATAAATATATTAAGACAGGGTCTCCCAATGCATTTGGGCTGACCTTGTGCTCACTTTTGTAGCCCCCAAACTGGTCTCTTGTAGGGACCCTCCTGTCTCAATTTCTGAGTGTGGGATTACAAGCACGTGCCACCACACCTGGTTCCAGGGCCTAGGCCCAAACTGAAGACCTTGCACTTGCCAGGTACATGTTTATGTCCCTGAGCCACCTCCCCATCCACATCCTCACTTGCTTTGCTACTTAATTTCCTCAGGATTTTGAACATAATTTCCCCCAAATTTTGAAGATATCTCACAAACTTTCTCCTGATTAGGTTTTCTTTCCATCCATCCTCACAGCACAAGGCATCACAGCCGGCGTCATGCACACTAGGTACAAGCTCTACAAATGAAAGATGCATCCCATCCGGCCCTACCGCTCCTACCATACTAAAGGCAAGCACGTTATACACCTGCAAAGAAAATTATCTCTGATTAACTCAAATTCTAAAATCCAATATTCTGGCCTTGGTTCAATCTTTACATTTTGATCATCTTATCCAGTTGATATCACATATAAATTCTTTGAGGTCAGTGAATAAGGTAGCTCAAAGAACATTTTCAATATTGCTCCTTGATCAAATTAACATCGTCAAATTTGCAATGGATTTATCATTACAAGAAAAGGTTATAGAAAATATTCTGAATCCAAACAGGGAAGAAAGTTTACAGTATAAAGTCATTTTGAAGTACTGAATGCCTGGGCCAGTAAGATAGCTCTGTGGCAGAAGGCCCTGCCTGGCAAGTGCAAGATTCTGAGTTCAATCCCTGGTACAAAAAATACTGAATGCCTAAATACAATCAGGTATGAAGCAGGGGATTACAAATTCAAGACCAGCCTGGGCAATTTAGTAAGTCCCTATCTCAATAAAACAAGGGGCTGGCCAGATAGCTCAGTGGACTAAAGTGCCTGCTTAGGGAGAATGCAGTAGCTGGGGTTCAATCCCCAGTGTGGCACGCTACCCTCATCCCAGGGGCGCCACTGAGATGGTGATTAAAACTAGGTGTGATGCATGCCTATAATTCCAGCACCTGGGAGGCTGAAAACAGGAGAATCACCACGAGTGAGATCTTGTAGACCCTATACTACATACACACATACATACACACACACATACATGTAACAAAGACTGACAATGTAGCTAAGTTCAAAGACAGAGTTCAATGCCTAATACTGGAGAAAGAAAAAAAAAAAAAAGGAAGGAATTATAATGCCACTACTTTCAAATATAGTTATAATGTTCTTCATGCATAAAAGCATATACAGAATCTTACTGGTGGTTTGTTCAGCAAAATGTTTCTTTTACATCAAAGCACAGATCATATTCCAGTTGAGACACCCAACTCCTACTGGTTAGATTAACAACAGCCTATTATTCCATGAGAGTCAACTTCCTGAGGAGTTCAGATATTTAGACTAAAATTCTTTTCCTTATGAGATAATCACATTGGAAGAGAGTAAAGTTCACCTAGAAATAATTTGTCACAGTCCACTCAGAGTTTCTTTCACAAAAATTGAACACCAAAAGCTTAGTATGCAGAGACAAGTTTCAAAATGTCTAAAAATACATAGTCTTAAAAAAAAAAAAAAAACATTAAGTCAAAACACACACATAAAACCAACAAAACTGATCTAGAAAGATGAGACTCTTTAAGGAATCAAAACAATCGGATATTACTAACATGAAACAAAATGTACAAATATGTAACAAAATGCAAACATATGTAAAACAAAAGGAAAATTTTCCAGTCCTGCCTGTCTCTCAGCATAGGTGTGCCAGGAAAGCTCTAAAATCTTTTTCTTCCAACAATAAACCCCGGGACCCGAGCCGGTTCCTGCCCACACAGTGCAGGTGGGCAGCAGCTGCGTCTGCACTGTTGCTCTAGATGCAGCTACCTCAGTTTTACAGACAAAAGAAGCCATGTTCACTGCAACAAGCTGCACCCCGCTGCACAGGGGAATTCCGGCTGTGGGACGCCGCCCATCCTCACACGCTGAACACAGCCTGGGCCGTCCAAGTACAGCTCAAGTAAGCCAAGGGGTTTTCGCCAGCGTTCAAGTCGCTGTCCCCAGGCAATCACAAGTAAAAGCTTCCAATTCAACTACTTATGACCCTAGAAAATGAGCCCTTTACAGCCACCACGTAGGCCTCAAAAGGAGACAGTGAGGAAGAACTAGCGCAGGTGCACATTCTTACCGTGTTCAGGGGAACCCAGTAGTACAGTGCTTTAGTTTGGAATTTTTTGTTTTGTTTTGCTCATGACTAGGGACTGAACCCAGGCCTTATACTTGCCAGGCAAGTGCTTATTCTACTGAGCTATTTCCCCAGCCCCTTTTTGGTTTTTTGGTTTTTTTTTTTTTTTTTAGTTTGGGATGTTTCTGATGGCTGTCCACACATAAAAAGGACAGTACTCAAAGCTCAGAAACCATCTGGGCATTCAGCATGCATTTGAGGGCCCATGACCTGTAGGGTCTGTACACAGAGCCCTTCCATTGGACAAAACACACATTTTTACTTGAAAATACTTCACAAATTTAAAAACTCAATGTGTACATGACTGTGCAAAGTATTATTAAAAAAAAAAAAAAAAAAAAAAGCAGGTTTGGTGATAGGGAACTATTTACAGAGAGGACTATACCACAAGGGTAATACAAAAATGTGGAGAAGAAATATTAATTAGGTCTCTAGAACTACAAGGAAAACTGGATTTTATTCTACAAATAACAGGAAGTTACAGTGTTTCAAGAGAAACAATTAAGTTTAACAGATTTGCAATTGCGTCAAAACGAAGATGTTTGTTTTTTGTTTTTTTGAGATAAGGTCTCAAGTTGCGAAGGAGAAACTCAAACTGTGATCCTACTGCCTCTGACTCCCTAGGTGCCAGGATAACAGGAGAAGGCCAGCAGAGCCAGGCGGACTCCCTCTTTACTTCTGAACACACATGACCTCATTATTCAATAAACTAAGCAGCAGGCCAAATTCTCCACCCCCACAGCTGAGGAGGCATTATATAACACTCTCAGTAAAATCCTCCTGCTCCTCTTCATCATGCTATCTATTGCCCAGCATCTGATTAGCACTCAGTGCTCTTACGTGGCCAGCTTTAAGTATGCTAGATTACCTTCCGGACTTTTTCTCAAAAGATGCGGTGAGCTGTTGGGAGAAGGCCAAGACTGCAATTATTTGATCCACTGTGAGCTCCCTGATCTCACGCTGACTTCCGCAGCGATGCAGGACAGGTGCACATCTAAGAAGGCCCTGACACCCAATTCAGGAAGTGCAAGTGCTGATAGGATTCCCCTATGCCTATCTCATTTCCCACTATTCTGAGCAAAAGTGCTTCTTTTCCAACTTATCTTTTTTTTCCCTCTCAAAAAAATATGACTGCTATTCTCACTCACCCCTCATCCTCCAAAGTTTCTCTGAACTCCCGGCGCCAGTCTCTCACACCTGCATGGCCGTTGGCTTCCCTTGCTTCACCAGTAGCTCACGTTTGCCTTTGGGGTCCTTCAGACAACACATGTCCACTGCACAAACCCACCAGAATACATCCATGCCTCCGCCACACCTGGGCACTGGCTCTGTACTTCTGACAGCCTTAATCTAATTTGGATTCTTCTTTATTATCTAAAAGTGTCCAAAGTATCTCTCTACAGTCAAATTCATCTATAAAAACACCCTGATCCTAATAAGCACTCAAAATACAGCCATGAGAACTGACACTTTTTTCTGTCGTTTCAAAAAAAAAAAAAAAAAGAACAAGAAAACCTTGTCTTCAATCCGTATATCCCCAAATAACTACCTTGGACAACTATGTACCGTCTCTTTTCCAGCAACGCACTGGAATAAAACAGAGTATAATTATACTGTCCTTCGCTCTTGATTTCTCACCTACTTGAGGACCTGCGCCCTTGAACTTGCGGGGTCTGTATTCAGGGAGCTGAAGAGCAGTGTCAGAACTGAATGGCAGTACACCAGCTGATGACGACTGGAACGAAGCATTGACTTCCTCTTCTGCATCTCTTATACAAAAACGCAATCACAGGAATGGAGATCTTGTGAGTTCTGGGTTCTTCTAGCACACCCTCAAACCTTGGGGGAGGGCAAGGAAACCACTGGATTCCTAGCCAATTTGGCAGAAGCAAGGGACGTGGGAACCTTCTGAGGGAGGCATCTGAGCTAATGCAGTCTGCCTGCCAAATGCCCTCTTTGTTGTGGGGCTGGAGCCCAGTCCAGGCCACTGGTGCCAGAGATGAATTACACTATACTTGTTGGGGCTGAAACAAAACTCTTCCAAAACCAAGACAAAGTTCTCAAACTCAGTATTAAAAGAGATGCAAGCTCATTCCCATCTGCCACAATAAATGTATTTCACCAAAAACTACATTACATCACTGTAAAAAAAAAAAAAAAAAAAAAAAAAAAAAAAAAAAAAAAAAAAAAAAAAAAAAAAAAAAAAAAAAAAAAAAAAAAAAAAAAAAAAAAAAAAAAAAAAAAAAAAAAAAAAAAAAAAAAAAAAAAAAAAAAAAAAAAAAAAAAAAAAAAAAAAAAAGTTGACAGGGAATAAAAGAGAAAAAGAGCTCAAACTGTCTGAGTAAGGTATGGTTGGCGGTGGTTGGTGCTATCAAGGAACCGAACTCAGGACCACAGGCAGGACAGGAGGTGCCGCACTGCTAAGCTACATCCCTGGCCCTAAGATACGCTTTTACCCACACTAAGCATGATTATTCCCTATAGTTTCCCATGCTCCTACTTATGCTCATGCCACTTCACTCTTACCTATTCCTAAGAAATCTACCTTAAGGACCTAGTTGAATATCACTTCCATAGTGAAGTTTTCTTTGGCTGCCATAACTCAAACTGATTTTAAAATCTCAGTTTCAAGGCAAGTAGGCATATCAGAAAAGCAATAAATAAGTAGTCACTGAGGTTACAACTTCTACTATAAACCTAAACAAATCACTTAGCTTTTTAAACGTAAGACATTACATTTCTCAGCAAAGGTTCCCTATCTCAAAACACTTAAAAACACAAAGTTTCGAGCACAGCTAAATTCTTTAAGGGAAACTGTCAATAAGAACCATTAAAGAAAAGACAAGAAACCAGAGAAGCTGATATGGAAGCCCCCACCTCAATGGGTGTCAGAGAAGGAGAGGACAGGAGAGAAGGAGGGAGGGAGGGAGGGACAGAACATCACAAGTCTCAGTCAGGGTTCTGAGATAGAGAGACAGTCTCCCGAGAATGCACATGCACCTGAAGTTCGGAATGTAACAAGTCTAACCCAAACACACAAAAACACTGCTACCACGAGGAAGTGGCAGAAGAAGCCAACGGCTAAGCTAAAGCCCTGAGACCTCAGATGCTACAGATGTTAAAATGATCATCTGTAACACAGAAAATGTTCGTGGATTGGGGCAGAAAACACGAGTACAAAATCCATTTCTGGGGTTCTCAACTGAAAAAGTAATTCGGTGGATAGACTGAACAGTAAGTTAGATAACTAAAGAAAGAGCTAAGAGGTAGGTGTGAACGAGATAAATGCAATGTAAGACTTAAGGAGATAAAATATGAAAGAAAACGTAGAAGGTGTGATGAAAAATGTCCACCCAGCGAGGGGACGTGGAAGATGCTCAGTCCTGAAAGAGTATTTTATAACTCCCCAGCTCTAACATAAAATAGTCGAGTACAAGAAAGCATGAACCTTGAATAAGCTCAAAAAGCAACCCAGATCTAGACACATTAAAAAAAAAAACACATGAAATATAAAAAGCACATGTTTTAAGAATTCTCTCTTCTTGCACAAGTTGTTATAAAGAGCTAATTAGAAGGAATAAAAATCTTTTACATAAAACTACTCAAAACGTTTTAGTTCAGTCCTAAGTTTTTAAGAAACCCTTTTCATTGGATACATGTTGAAAACCCGCCTGCAGTTTTGCAAGCAAATGAAGATCGTTGTGCCTCTCCCTCCTTGGCTCTGAGCTGCTGGCATGGCAAGGTCTCAGAAGAGCTACCACAGTGGTAATCTCCACAGCCTAAGTCACTAACTGCAGCGCCAAACAGCACCACACAGGGCATGCGGGCACCCCGTCCAGCTCCACCCACACGGCAAAACAAATACTCACAGTGGGTGGACCTAGCAACTCGGGACAACGCCAAGGTGACTAACAAGGTAATATTCCTTTCAGTCTACTGAAAAAGGCAGGCAGGATTATAGCTCAACATCTACTAACAACCAGCAGGAGAAGGATATGAAATTGTCTATACAACTCTAACTGGCAGTGAACAAAAAACATCTTTAAATAAAACAAAATCAGAAAATTCTCCTGCAAACTACCATTCCCTTTGTGATAGTTTCAACAGAAAACTCGATTTAACACTTATTATTCTTCTGTTTTATATAAGGCTCACAATCACAATTAAGAATTGTGATGGTTTATTTTTAGTTGTCACCCCAAAGCCTCATGCAGTCATGGGGGGGGGGGGGACTTGTATAGACTGAGACTTGACTCATGAGTCACTGGGATTATGTATTTTAGTACTGATCTAGAGTTTTGAGACTTGACCCATGATCCCTGGGATTATGTGTTTTAAGTGCTTCTGGGATTATGGGTGTAACCTAAGGCAGATAGGCTGGGGCAGAGAGCCTGAATGTAATATAAAGAGAGACAGAGACAAACTGAAGCTGTTGCTCTCTGCTCCCATTTGGTCAGTTGTCTCTGTCACAATTGTTGCTGTTCCAATGCCATGAACTGGATGCTCTCTGCCCTGCTCCACTCAGCCTTGGGACAGCCGATTATGGACTGAAACCTCCAGTAACTGGAGCTAAATAAACCTTTCCTTCCTTCATTTTGGGTGTCGGGTATTTGTCCCAGCAATGAGTGAAAAGTAATCTTCTACACTTGATTTTGGGCAAAAGGTCCCAAGAACCATGAAAATATTTTTCACACTGAGGATAGCAATGGGTAACAGTAAAATTATGCTTGGAATGCATGTCATTTTTGTCTTTTAGATTTATGTTGCTTCTAATGTAATTTCAGTTACTACTATACTTGCTCTCAAGTAAATGATTGGTTTACAAGAAAACAAAAAAGGGTACTAAATGAGTATAAGAGACTAGGAAAATGCCATAGGACTAACCGGCTATAATTTTGTACATAGTTAGATTTCTAAGTGTCTGTGTAAAAATGTGTAGCTGCTTTTATCACACTGTGTAGGGATTTTTTAGAATATCAATGATTGATGGAAAATACCGATTCCAAGTTAAGTGTAAGACGTTTGATATTCGGAAAGACAGTGAAGTTAAGCGCAAGTACCAATGTTATAGAGTAATAGCATCACAAAGCTTCTCTTCTGAAGGTCAATCTCAAGACCTTGCATTTTCTGCATAGAGAACCCCTATAATTTCTTTCTTTCTTTTTTTTTTAAGAAGAGTGACTTAAATACAAAATGGATTTGGAAGAGTTAAAAAAATTAATGTTTATTGAAAATGTTAATGTTTAATTATTTGATCAATCTTACATACCTGTATTTATTAATCTAAACTGATTTGATGAAGAAAATATGTAATACAACCACTGTTAAATTTTTCTTATTTTGAAAATTCTGTACTATATGTACTTACTGGCATCTTTGTTTCTGCTATTTTTACTCTTTAAAATAAAATTCAACCTATATAAAAACAAGAATATAAGTTTACAAACCAAACATTAGAAAAAAAGGGGCTACAAGGATTGCCACTATTTTGGCCCTAGCCCTTCAAGGTCACTCAGGACTCAGGACATAAGAGAACCTGTACTATAACATCCTATAACTCAGTGGTTTCCCAAATTTTCTGTTCAAGGAGATTATGGGACCACAGAGGAAAGGGACTATGGCTAACGAGAGTCACCCAGAGATAAAACATTCAGGCTTTCACAGAGAGCAAACTGGGCAAGCAATGGCCGTGACTCATCCAGACGGCTGACACTGACAACAGTTCTACAGAGCACCATACGTGGTTTCAAAGTAAATTCTGAGGAAATTTGACTGACCTTGGGAGACACAGAAGTTACATGTTTTGTTACACAAGTCTTGCTTTAACTTGCCCTTAACCACCCAGCATAAAAGTTTAACCACAAGGCATAAAAACGTAAAGCTAGATTAGTATGCTAAGCTGTAAAAAGCTTAAATCAACAGCTTCCAACATTGCCAGTTCTGCCAACAGCCCACTGCAATTATGAATTATTGAACTATATATATAACTTTCTTTTGTAACAATAATGATTACAAAAATTATCATGTCTGCATCCTGTGCTCTGAATACTATGAGGACAGCAATGTGCATTATATCAATTATTGGGGATGTACTACTAACGTGTTTTTAAAAATGTCACATTATTTCTTTTTTTTTTAATTCTTGTTTCAGAACCTTTGTTTATTCACTCATTTTTATGGCTGGCTCAGCCCAACCCGAGGGCAGGACTGGAGCAGCATGTGGTGCCGGGGATCGAACCGCGGTCCCTGAAGCCGCCCAAGCTTCCCCAAGCAGGCACTTTAGACCACTAAGCCATCCCGCCGGGCCCCACATTATTTCTTATTAAAAGAAAGAATAATAAAATATCAGGTTAAACAAACAAAAAAAGAATAAATCTTCTAACTAGGCATGGCAGCACACACCTATAATCTAGCACTTAAGAGGCTAAGGCAGCAGTACTGAGTCCAAGGCTAAGCTGGGCTACACAGTGCACACAAGGCCAGCCTGAACTGCATAATGAGACCCTGCCTCAAAAATCAAATGAAGCCAGGCATGATTGCGCACACCTGTGATGCCTGCACATGGGAGGCTGAGGCAGGAGGATCATTGCGAATTTGAGACTAGCCTGGGCTACAAAAGTGAGCTCAAGGCCAGCCTGAGCTGCATAGTGAGACCCTGTCTCACAATGACCAAAAAAAAAAAAAAAAAAAAAAAAAAAAAAAAAAAAAAAAAAAAAAAAAAAAAAAAAGAACAACAACAAATTAAGTCCTCTGCTAAGAGAATCATAGCCAAGCCTGGTCCACGAACTGGCAAGAATTATTGAAATAGTTTATGGTGAAATACTGAAGTAAAAAGATGGTTTAAGAATATATATATATATATATATTCATATTGTCTACATAAAAAGAACTTTAGCATTAGGACCTCATCTGATCTCTCACCTTTTTATAACAAATAATAATGACAGAAAACACATGCAGTCCCTCACTTATCACAGAGGTTACATTCCAGATGCCCCCACGATAAGTGAAAGTAGTAAGGTATTTATATATGTATATATATATATGGCTTTATAAACCCGACACTCTTATAAACCTTTTCTACACCTTTAAGAACCCTTCCAATGTTCTTAACCATTTCCTAAACTTGTAAACCTACAGAATGTAATATGTGTATACTCTACAGTACTGCAAAATGTTGTGTTAGTGAAAAGTCTGAATAATTCAGATAAATATCTTTTAAAAGCCTGCAAAGCAAAGTTGAACTGTGAAATAGCAAGGCACTACATATGTTTCTTCAATAGACTTTTCCTTAGATCTCTACCAGAATGCTAATAAGACATTCAAGGAACAATCACTGAAATGATGAGCAGAAATGAATACAGTATAAAACTGTCAGAGATCTCAACAAGGATGAAAACTACTTCAAAGAAATGTCTGTTTAGGTACCTATGTGTAAGTGAATATACACACTTATTTATACACTTTCCCAATAAAAATCAATGATGCATAGGACAGCAATAAGCATCACAATCCAAGGCCATACATACAAAAGACAATGGGGTGAATATATTAGGAAAAATGTTCAGAAGAAATACAACACAAAGAAGTACTTTAGTACCTGGGGGAGGGGCTGCTACTGCATTTGCTGAGGTGAGATGTAAAACATTCTGTAACTTTCTACTCAATACACCATCAGTGACTACTTCAAAAATAAACTGAAATATTTTTTATCAATCTAACAGACTAGGTAGATAAAATGAGACAATACTCTTGCCCTCCCCCAAAAAAATGTTGTTTTAAAGGCTGTATGTCTGCCTCTTGTTCTCTGCCTACCACCATGGAAGGTGGCCCTCTGCCATGTGCTAGTCTGCTCTGGAGCCAGCTGAATATGGACTGAAACCTCCAATAACTGTGAGCTAAATAAATCTTTCCTTCCCTCATTTTGAGTGTCAGGTGTTGTCTCAGCAACAAGAGAAGAGTGAGACAGAATTTGGAACCGCTGGAGTGGTGTTGTTGTTGTGACTAAACCTGACCATGTGGATTACAAGTGTCTGGAAATGGGTTATGGGAAGAGATAGGAAAGGTTTGCAGATGCTGCCTACTTGTGAAGAACTGGAACAGCTTCGGCTCTTCTACAGAGAAGATTCTGGTCAGAGGTCAGACCAGAAGGCTGACAGAAAGCTGGCCTATAAAGACCAGGCTGGGGAGGTTTCTGCTGGGAAGGACTGCATTGGTTGCTGGACTCTAGATCATTTGTGTTTTGATTTGGCAGAGAAGCTATTTGCTTTTTGTGCATGTCCAGAGACTTTGCCTAAGACTGACTTGAAGCATGGTGGCCTGATAAATCTTTCAAAAGATATTTCAAAGCAGCCAAATATTAGGGCGGTGGTAGGGCTGCTACTGGGGGCTTCTAGCCAGATTTATATTGAGAATCAAGAGCCAGGAGCCCAGCAGGAGGATTTGAAATGTGAGTTTAGCCAGAAAGGAAGCTCCAGTAAAAATGTGGACTACACAGATAAAGCTGAGGAACTCCATTGCCGAGAAGGAACCTGAGAATGGAAAAGATGGCCTATGGGCAGCATCACAGGAGGTAGCAGGTTTCCACCCTTTGCAGCCTCAGAAGTGCAAAGGTCAGGGACCTTGCCTTGAGGCAAAAGCCACTGAACCCTTTGGTCCAGAACGGTGGAGGAAGCAGAAGCACCAGGTTCCAAAATGGCGCCAACATGGAGAATTTATTCCTCAGAAACAGAGTCAGAGTGCTCAGCAATCTAGGCACCCAATTCCTACAGTCAAGAGAAAGGTAGGGCTGGCTACTGCTCCAGCTGACAACAGACCTTGACACCATCAACGCGGCAGTGGTCTTAGGTGCACTGAGAATGCAAGAGTTCTGAGGTTAAGAAGGCTACCACCTAGATTGCAGAAGGCCTGGGAGGCCAGGCAGTATGCCCCTGAGAGGGCAATGTGTAAAGTTGTGTGTGAGAAGCCTGTTCAGTGGAAACCCCACAAGTTTGGAAAAGCCAGGAACATGGATCACACAAAGAGGGAGCCAAGCCAGGCTGAGAAGCCATGGGAGCTACAACCACCAACAGTGCTATAGGGGTAGAGCTGCATGGAGCTTACAATTTGCTACAGGTTGCTTCAGATGTTCCACAAGGATGTACAGATTTAATATTGGTCCTTCTGAATTTTGGACTTGTGCTGGTCCCAATGCTTGGTATCCTGCTGTGTGTGCCTTTGGAATGGTAATGTGTATCTTGTGCCTTTGAATGTTAGATGTGTTCAATTTCCATTTGTATAGAGGCTCACAGAGACTTGGGACTTGGACTTTTCAGCAATGCTGAAATTGTTGGACTGGCAACTCTTAGAGATGGACTAGAATGTCTTTTCCTTAAAGGAATGGGCATGAGTCTTTGGGGGTCCAGGGGCGGAATGTTATGGTTTGTGTACAGGTGTTCCCCCAAAGCCTTGTGAGTTATCGGGTGGTTTCTGGAATTTGTAATTGTGGAAATGGGTGCTGCCTCTCCCCTGGGGCAAGTGATTTGCATTTCAATACAAGGTAGGAAGAAAAGTTAGCTGCTTGAGCTGCTGAGAGCTCTCTCCCTGGGCTCTTGCTCTCTGCCCTCCACCATGGAAGGCTGCACTCTGCCATGTGCCAGTCTGCTTTGGAGCCAGCTAAATATGGACTGAAACCTCCAGTAACTGTGAACTAAATAAACCTTTCCTTTCCTCAAAGGAAAAAGGCTGTATTTTCATCGAATTAATTTTTTAAAAGACATCTGTATAAAAATCATCTAGTCCCTATCACCTCAGTACATAATCACCATCACTGAAGGTCAACAGAACCCGCAATGTCACAATATAATGCTATCAACCTACACCTCTGTAGTGGCTGATACCATGTGTCAACTTGGCTGAATGACTCAGCAGCCGGGTTCCCTGTTGGTGGGAGCCCCACTCTGGGGTACAACTGGTTCTTCCCTGGACTGTGACCAGGGCCTGTCTAGCATGATTGGATTTCTCCCTAGAGCAGGATCAAGGGCCCATCCTGGGGTATGACTGGTTCCACCCTAGGGCACAATGGGTCCAGGTCAGAATGACTGAGCACAAAGCAACTTTTTAAAGGGCTGAAGGAGTCAAGACTTCACTTCGTGGGAGCAGCTTCAGTCTTCCCATTCAGCCTGGACTTCATCGACTGGCTTGCAGCACAGACTCTTCGGCCTCCAGCTTGGATCTTTCACCATCCGTCGCAGGCTCTTCAGCGTCCATTACAGACACTTCAGTCTTCCATCGCAGACCCATCAGCCGACAGAGACTTACACGGAGTGCTGCAGTGAAGTCCAGACCTCGGGATTGAATTCTTCAGTCTGGAGCATGCAGACACCCTGTGCGTGCTTCCTCATCTTACTCTGTGGCTCACTGTTGTAAGCCGATCTTGTAATTCCTTACAGATTGTATATTTTGTGTTAATATCCATTCCTTATACCTATTCTGTTCCTCTAAGTAAAACCCTGACCAATACAATCACTTTGAGTTCTACACCAGCCCCAGTTCCATCAGGAGTTCTAGGCCAGCCTGGAGTACACAGGAGACCCTGACTCTGAAATAAGAAAAAGAAAGAATGCTTCTGTTATTGAGTATGAGTACGAAATGCTTAGGTCGTGTATGCACGACAGTAGACAAGCGTCACCACAGCCTGGAAAGGAGCTTCGCTCTGTCTACCATGGACTAAGGGCCAGCTGTCTTTCATGATGGTTTAATATTTTCAAGATAGCTGTATAGTTCACTAATCCTTCTAAACTCAAGTAGAACAGAAATACCGTAAATTTGGTGAAAGAGAAAGGGCAAGAGCTCGTGAGCGTGCTGGGAGTCATCAGGCTATGATGCCTATGGCTAGCAGCTGAAGCTGGACACTGCAGGAAGAGAGGGCCAAAGCTGCAACGCCCATTAAATGTAACATTTTATTTATGGAAGGAGTATGTTCTGCACCATGCAAATGCCTGACAGTGTTGCATTTCAAGATTTTTAAAATGTACTTCAATGCCAGAAATCTTAATACTGAGGCCCAGCAGGATGGCTCAGCGGTCTAAAGCACCTGCTTAGGAAAGTTTGAGCGGCTGCAGGGACTATGGTTCGATCCCCGGCACCACACGCTACACCAGCCTAGCCCTCAGGGCAGGCTGAGCCAGCCATAAAAATAAATAAAGAAACAAAAGTTCTGAAACAAGAAAGAATATATATAAAATAAAAATTAAAAAATAAAAGAAAGCCTTATAAAAATAAATAAATAAATGAATGAATAGATAGATAGATAGATAGATAGATAGATAGATAGATAGAACTGGTAAGTATTTCAATTATTTGGAAAAATGCAAAAGATGCCCAGGCACTTATGTCAAACTCTCCTGGCTTTTGAAATGCTAGTGGTTTGCGCGGTAAGTTTCCTATCCTGCTCATCTTTTATCGTTGGTGTGACAACACCACCCAGCCAAACAATTCCAGAAAATCATATGCACAATTGGAGAACGTCAAATTTCAATCAAGGGAAGGAGATTTCATTCAACATGGAAATGGAAAAACATCCTGAGAAAAACAGCTTAATTTTGGGGGCTGGAGAGACAGTTCACCAGCATAAACAACTACCTGGCAGACACAAGGTCCAGAGTTCAATCCCTGGTACCCACACACACAAAAAAGCTTAGTTTCGCTCTTAACTACCAACTATTTTGGGATCATATAGTAATTTCATGCTATTCTTATAGATATTAGAGAGTAACATCAATATCTAAAACAAGGACCTGTACAAATAAACCACATTAAAATTCAGAAAGCCCTTTCATATTTCACTTACCTCATCAATCCTTATGAATGACAAGGCTCTATTGAGGTGGCAATAGTTTAATAGAAACAAAATCCTTTTTTAAATGACAATGAAAATGTAAGATTTATATTCATTTTTTAATGTTTAACTTTTGGAAAATGCTTTAAAAGCATAAACCAAAACAAGCATTAGTAATCCTAACAGTCAAAGATAACATTTGCCAACAATGATCCTAAGACTCTCCAACGGGTTTTTGACACTCAAGAGTTAGCAATATGTAAGACTAAAATCATGTTTGGAATGCTTGTCATTCTGGTCTTTTAGATATGTGCTGCTTCTAATGTAATTTCAATTACTGCTATACTCTCTCCCAAATAAATGTTTCAAAAGAAAACAAAAAAAAAGGTAATTAAAGAGAACATGAGACGAGGAAAAATGCCACAGGATTGACCGGCTACAATTTTGTTTATGTTTAGATTTCTCAATTTCTGTGTAAAAATGTGTACCAGTTTTTTTTTTTTTAAGTCACATTCTATAGGAATTTACTAGAATATCAATGACAGACAGAAAACATCAGTTCCATGTTAAGTCTAAGGCATTCAATATTCACAAAGACAAGTGATGTTAAGCTCAAATCCCTATTTATAGAGTACTAGTACCACTAAGCTTCTCTTCTGGAGGATTAAGAATTTGTTTGCAGACCAAAAAATTAGAGAAAAAGAAGGGCTACAATATTTGGCCCTAGCCCTTCAAGGTCAGTGAGGACTCTGGACATAAGAGAACCTATACTGTATCATCCTATAATTCAATGGTGTCCCAAATTTTCTGCTCAAGGAAAGCATGGGGCCACAGAGGAAAGAGATGGACGATATAAGGAGAGTCACTAGAGAGAAACATTCTCTCTGCTTTCACAGAGAGCAAACTGGTCAAGCAATGGCCATGACTTATCCAGACGACTGACACTGACAAAAGCTCTACAAAATGCTGTACATGGTTTCAAGGGGTATATGACTGACCTTGGGAGATACAAAAGTTACATATCCTGTTATACAGGTCTTGCTCTAACTTGCCCTTAACGATCCAACAAAAAAGCTTTACCGCAAGGCATAAAAAGTAAAGTCAAATTAGTAAAAGGCTCAAGTCAACAGCTTCTAACACTGACAGTTCTGCTGATAACCCACTTCTATTTTGGAATATTGGATTTTGTATACAACTACTTTCTGTTAGTTCAATGAGAAGAAATATTTGTACCAATAGTGTTTAGAAAAGTTATCACGTCTGCATCTTGTACTCTGAACAATTATTAAGACAACAATATGTATTGTATTAATTATTGTGGCTGTGCTAACATGTTTTGAAACTGTGTATTATTTATTAAAAGTAATTTTAAAAATGGGGAAAAAAAGAAATGTCTCTCTCACACACACACACACACACACACACACACACACACACACACACACACGATAATATTGGCCTGCATTTAAATTTAATATTCTTCCATTCAACTCTATTAAGTTTAGAAGTTTCCATTTATTTCCCAGATAAAGTTCTCTTAAAAAAAAATTTATCCTCTACCTACAAACAACAGACAAGAGACTACAAGGGCCAAACTGACTGAAGCCCAATTTGTTTAAATTTTTGAATGGTGGGCTGCAGAGATAGCTCAGGGGTCTAAGCATCTGCTAAGCAAGCACAAGGAACCAGGTTCAATCCATGATAGCACATTCTGTGCTGGCTCTGCCTCAGGTGAGCCAAGCCAACCACCAAAACAGGGCATGTGGCACATGCCTGTAATTCCAGTGGTGGGGAGGCTGAAACAGGAACATCACCACAAGTCCAAACTGCATAATGATTGCCTATACCAAACACATAAAAAAAAATCAATCACTCAAACAGGCAACAGAAGCATGATTATGCAGCAAGCTCTTAACATGGGAGGT
This sequence comes from Myocastor coypus, assembly GCA_004027025.1. Taxonomy (NCBI): domain Eukaryota; kingdom Metazoa; phylum Chordata; class Mammalia; order Rodentia; family Myocastoridae; genus Myocastor; species Myocastor coypus. The sequence continues at coordinate 51,492 of PVJA010009396.1, forward strand.
GTACTGAGCCAACAGTTACCGGCCTTCCGCAGACTACACTCTCACCTGCTCAATCTCTTTGGTTTTCAATGCTATTGCTTTTGAGCGACTGCTGAGCTGACTGTCTTCAAACAATTCTGTGCTGTCAGCTGCACTGGTCTCAGGTTCCTCTGGCTGCTCGGGGAATACTGGAGTTGTAGGTCCCGCCTTGAAAAAATGTTCCAAATCATTAACTTATTTTCTTAAAGGACATAAAGCATTTCAGGTGGCACATTAAGAAAACATTAGGTTTAACATGCTTTAAGAAAACTTTTAGTCCCATCATATATAATGAACACATATGAAGAGGATTAAACAGGAAATGGTTGCTACTTTCTCGATTCTGGTAAAAGACAGCCTCTAGACTTACTATATCCCAACTAAAACTCCAATCTATATTAAGACACAGGGAGAAAGTTTGGCCCCATAACAAAATTTGTAACATACAAGAACAACTAAAAGTGTGCACACATTAAATAAAAGAAATACAGAGGAGCCAGGGAGATAGCTCAGTAGAATAAGTGCTTGCCTGGCATGCACAGGGTCCTAAGTTCAATCCCTGGTACCACAAGAAAGGGTTCTTTTTTTTTTTTTTTTTTTTTTTTGCCTTTTTGAGACAGGGTTTCACTGTGCAGTTCAGGCTGGCTTTGAGCTCACTTTTGTAGCCCAGGCTGGTCTCGAACTCGCAGCGATCCTCCTGCCTCAGCCTCCCAAGGGGTTCCATTTTTAGAATTTAAAATTTCTCACCCCTTAAGAAATCACTGAAATCATTAGAGAGGAAACAATCCCACAAAACCTCTAGTAGCTCCCAGGGTGGTGGCACACACCTACAATTATGAGGCTGAGGCGAGAGGACCACATGCTCTAGACCAGCCAGGGCTACACAGTTGAGTTCCAGGCCAACCTAGACAATGGAGCCAGAGCTTTCCCCAGAAAGGAACAAACAAAAGCACTAGGGCTTAAGTAACTACTGACTGTGACTAATTTCCCGGCCAAGGGGCCATTCCCTACTAATACACCATCTACTGTGGCACAAGAGGGAAAGGTGGTCAAAGTGAGAAACACACATGTACACGTAAAGAGATCCAGGTAGGCGACACTACTTATGGGAAAATGATTAAGCAGGTTTCCCATTAAGGATAACACAGAGCTGAAGAGGATACCGGGGACACGGGTCACCATACGCCAAGGTGGCAACATGAGAACAAAAAATTCACTTGGAGACGACACTTAGCCCCAAGGCTGAGAGGACTCAATGCAAAAGAGTCTGAAGAAAACAGTTAGAAGGGCATGGTGGCACACACCCAAAATCCTATCAGTCAGGAAGCTGAGGCATGAGAATCACTGCAAGTTCAAGACCAGCCTGGGGTACAAAGTCAGCTCAAGGCCAGCCTGAGCTGCATAGCAAGGGTCTATACAAAGCATTCAGTACAGCTTTAAGGACTGTAAGAAATAACAAAAACACTACTCCTACAGCAGTAAGTATCCAGATACAGTGATACCTTAGTTCGCGATTACAAAATTTGTTCCATGACCCGGGTTGCCGAGGAATTCCAGGGCCAGAGTCATAGAAAGAATGCTGCTGGTGAAGCCAAGAACCACTCTGTGGAGGTGGGAGCCAGAGCACCACAGCTGAGAGCAGAGCAGGCAGCAGCACAATGACGGTCTAAAGTGACACTGCAAGCTTCCATCTGAAGACTGGCAGGCTGGCACTTCTGGTGGCCCTGGAGACAGGAGATCTCCCCACAAAGAGTGAGTGCTGTCTTGGATCTTTTGGAGAAAGAGCTCCTAAGTGGCACAGATCCAACATGCAGAGAGCGCCATCCTGTACCACACCTAAGCCGAGAGGTCCAGAGAGCCTGCTGGTGAGCCAATGGCAACCTCAAGGGCTTAAGGCGGCGGCAGATCTGTTTGTCAAAGCTGGTCAGTGTGAGCAACTGAGAAGGAATGTTCTGAAGGTAGCTGTCCTGGGTCTGGGCAGTGTGTATGGAATGGGTCATGCACGGCCCCTGATACAGCCACTGCAGGAACTTCGAGCGCTGTGGCTCCCTTAGGAGCCGCAGTCAGACCAAGAACATGATGTTGTTTGCTGTGTTCCAGCACTGAGGCAACCTGTCCCAGGGCAGAGCTTCCTGGCCGCGGTGAGTCTGCAGGGGAGCCCAGCTTGTGCACGCTGTCTGAGCACTGTGACGTGAGTGACAGTGAACTGAGAATTATGAGGGCAGCGACCTGCACATCGAGCCACGCAGAGGTGCCACTGGCACCCCAGGGAGGTGCGTCCTTATGCGCAGATGGCTGCTAATCATTGACAGTCTGCATGAAGAGCAGCACAGATGAACACCACCGAGATTCTTTTAAGTGCCTGAGGAGAGGCACCATAAGGGTGCAGCGCACCCAGGTTTCCACAAGGGGGAGCAGGAGGAGGAGGGGTGCTGCTATGATTCAAGGATCACTACATTCCCAAGTAACAGACTTCAGCACTACTAAGGTCGCCAATTTTCTAGTCAAACTGTAGCGGGGCTAACAGCAAGGCTGGTGATGTACATGGGGACCTTCCTGAATCTCGAGCATCTCCAGTGGGATTCGAGGGCTAAGAGTAGTTGGGAATTTGGGCTCCGCAGGTGTCTCCCAGGTTCCACCTGTTCCAGCAGTCTTAACAAAAACTGGATGACAAGTTCCCCCTATCTTGGATTACCTCATATGAAAATGCAGTTCCTATCCCACTGGGGCAAAACGGAAACAGAATAACCACCATCAGCTATGCTGGTGAGCACAGGTAAGGGAAATTCTTCTGCTAAAAATTAGCACTCGAGAGGTAACAGGTGCCACTATTAGAATAACCAGAATATCAGCAGCCTCTGAAATTCTGCTAAAAAGGGCAACAGGTGTCACCATTAAGAGTAACCAGAATTGGGGCCTGGCAGGATGGCTCAGTGGTCTAAAGCACCTGCTTGGGAAAGCTTGGGCGGCTTCAGGGACCTCGGTTTGATCCCCGGCACCACATGCTGCGCCAGCCCTGCCCTCAGAGTGGGCTGAGCCGGCCATAAAAATGAGTGAATAAACAAATAAAGGTACTGAAACCAGAAAAAAAAATAAATAAAAAAGAGTAACCAGAATTTTGGCAGCCCCTTGCACAGCCCTGAGTGGTCCAGGAGGTGGCAGCAAGTTCCCCCTGCATAACAGAGACTGTGAGAAAAAAAGGGGTGAGTGCTCCCCATCACTTCATGTGACGCTGTTCAAAATAAATGGGGAAAGAATATGAGCCCAGCACAGCAGGCCACTTACTTGAGGCAAATGGAGCAGCAAGCTCAAAGGAGGAGGGACCTTTTACCTTTACAGCCTTGGAATTGGATGGGATCTGCTCTACCATCTTAAGAAACATGTTTGCAGGAGTGAAGGGGGTTCCTGTGATGTGGAGAGTTTGCTCAGACTGGTAAGTAAGCTTCTTAATGTCTCCCCAGGTAGGTCCTGAAGGTGTCACAGAGGGCAGGGGATCCATCCTTTTGCTCTCGTTCTTCGTGCCCAGGGGAGGTTGTACTTCCAGCTTCTGGGGCTCAAGGACAGGATTACTTCCCGCCTGGTTCTGCATCGTAGGGACACACAGGCTTTGCAGGAGCCCAGACTGCACCTGTGGGTGACAAAGCAGATGCAAACCCCTCCTTCATGAGAGCCACTCCTCCACTAGGCCCAACCATTGTGGAAGTGGCACGGGTGTTGATGAAGAAACAGTGGTCTTGGTATTTCCTTTGTGAGAACGTTTTACATGGTTTTGAATCCATCTAATTAAAATTGTAAGAATTTAAAAGTACTTTACATAACTGCTTCTGCAGGGGAGGTATCTCCACCGCATTTCCTCGTTTCATACGTGAATTACTGTGAGGTACACCAGTGGCATGTTTAGCATGGCCAAATTGAAGACTACCTGAAGAGAACTAGATGTACAGACGGCAAATTTCTATCTTCCTTATGAAATGAAATAGTAAAAAGAAAATCTTGAGGATTCACAACTACAAGGCTTGAAAGATGAAAGCAGGATTAGGAATGTGGGGCTGTAGAGATCCCGTAAGGATTTTGGGAATCAGATGATGGAGGCCATGGAGGAGCCTCTATTTTCCTTTTGGTTGGGCATGCAGAACACTGCAAGTGTCCCAGGAGCGTAACGGTGGTCAATCTGGTCAAGTGGCAGCTGTTCTTCCACCAACTGGAGGCCTGTTTAAGTGTTTCCCCTAAAGGAGACCATTCTGCTGCATTAAACGGTGGGCCTGACCGTGGCAGCAGGATGGCACTGGCCATCGTGGTTAAGTTCAGCTAGGATGTGTTCATGGAAACACCTCACCGGAAAAGCAATCTTTGCTCTGCAGGTAACCAGCAACAGGTCAAGAAACAAGAGCTACAAGGTGGCCCTCTGTGCCCTCTGGCTGACTGAGGTGAATGCGAATATGCTTTCACAAAGGGCTTGAGAGCCACAAACTCCTCAAAGTTGTAAAACAGGCTGGCAGCCAGCGAGAACACCAATTTGCACAGGTTTGAGTTCCAAACTTTCGCCAGGGTACTGTACAAAGATGCACCTTGTCAGCTGATGAATGGACCTGACTTACCAATAGTTCTTAAGGACTGTAACTCATTCCTAAATAGGGGATTATAGCATTTACAAAAATAGTTACATCTGCCCCTCAAAGTCAGGCCTGTAAAACTGTTTGCATTAACCATGACAGTGAGGACAGGGCCCCAGGGGATAAGGCAGCAGCCCTAAAAGCTTACTTCCAAGTGGCTTCCAAGACTGTCCTCATGCTTTGTCAAGAGATTCACAGACAAAGGGGGACAACAGGAGGCCTCGGCTCCGGCTCCGTGGCTAATCTTAGCTCAGCCTGAATAATCTGAAGTCTGTTAGACCAGGAAATGACCTGGACCTCCTTGTTGGAATAAATGGATCCTAACAGAAGAACAGCACACCCTGCAGTGAAGGTCCCCAGACGTCATTGGCTGTCATCTTCACATTGCCAGCCTCGTCAAAAATTCCATGCCCCTCAAGAGCCAGGTCAAGTCAAGGGGTTGCTGTGCTTGGGGTTGGCTCCCACGCTGGGGTGTCTGCACTCCTTGTTCTTATCTGCAGCAGAGTTTTGCCCCCCTTTTCATTTCCCTAATACAGTTTTCCTTTATTATTAAATTCAGAGCAGCACTGGAACTCTTTGGACGCTTTCTGCTAGGCTAGCCTTCTTTTTACTTACAGTTCTTGTAATCCCTAGGATGCCCCTCTCTGTTATACTTTTCAGGCTGCAAAGCTGCAGCAAGCACTGAACTTCCAACTTTTGTCCCTCCATCTGCCAAATTTAATCCCTTCAGGAACATTTAACTTTTTCCCCTTAAGGTGTGCTGAGACACGATGACAATCACTGTTGGTATTTTCATGTGTTAGCTGAAGAGTTAAAACGCCCACACTTAGGGTTGGTCTGCCTGTTGTGAAACTGCACTTTGCCAAGTTTATAAAATCTGTGTAAGCCTCAGTAGAGTCCTGTCCAATGGTGGCAAAAGGGCCTCAAGGAGCTTTGGTTTTGGGGATTTGCATCCTGGCCTGAAGGGCAGCACGAGAAGCTTGGAACCAAGTATGCATTCTTTTCCATCTAGGACCGTGCCTCCCGAGCCACATCCAATCCAACAGGAGCCCCGGAACTCACACTGCCTGGGCCTGAGCAACAGCAGCATCCTGACGTCCTTGAGCCATCGTCACTGAACCCCAGTGCTTAAGCACTGTTTTCACGAGGACCCCACATCGTGTGGTGCTGTCTTATAACTGTGTCCCACAGCCTCACTTTTCCCTTTGGAAAGGGTCCTGCAGAGCCTGTCAGGAGCCTTTCTCTAAATATTCAAACACACATAGGAGGCTACTGTGCAGAGGCTTTCAACCTCCTCTAAGAACAGGAGGAGCATGCTTTCTCTGTCAGTCTAACTTCCTTTAAGCATCCCCACTTCGGAGGGGAGGGGCTTTGCTGGAAGAGGATGTAGGAAGGGGATATCAGGGGAGGAGGGGAGCTGTTTAAATGAAGCTTCCTTAGTTCAATGGTAATGAATGGTAATGCTGCCAAGATGCCAATGACCACAGTGTGCCACCTTCACAGAGCCTAAGGACTGTCTGGATTTTGGGCCCAGGGTTCCTAGGCCTCTGGCTCAGGCTACCTCAGGTGGAAACCGCAGCAGATAACTATTAGGAGTTTAATAGTTGTAGCTGAGAAACTTTACACCCAGGTGTCGAGACACGCTGCAAAGGTTGCTTCCGCTGCTTTTCCTCTTTGGATAAAGTCTGATGCATTCAGCACGTGAGACAGGAGAAACAGAAGTGAAGGTACAAAAAGAAGAGCAAGAAGACTGCCCACGCTCACTCAGCAACCAGAGACTTACAAGCCCTCTGGGCTGGTGCATCTAAGGTCTGGCCCTGCGGCAGAAGCACCAGCCTACTTGCTGGCTGCCTCAGTCCCCTCATGTGATAAGAAGCTGCTGGACTTGGTCCCCTTCTGAGGCTCTGGAGGACGGGTCCACCACTTCCCACCTCACACAAGCTTCGCTCGTCGGTGTCAAGCATGGCACGACGGCGGTACAGAAGGTAAACAGATTACTCGGGGACCACACTTCATCCAAACCCCATGAGGCCCATGGAGTCGGGCCTGAGAGCACCAGAGAAGGGATCTTAATGGGGCAGCATTGAACTGAGAGCTCTCAGTCAACTGTAGGGAATACAGGAAGGAAAGCAACTGGGTTGTCAAGGAACTGACATTTTTTAGGACAATCTAAGCAATTCATTGGGCAAGGAAAAAACTTATTAACCTCAAGCCCCAGTGCTAGGGTGCTCGCTGCCCTGCAGGAACTTTGCCATCTCCAAGCACACATTCCGGGGCACAGGGGCATCTGCCCACAAGGCCTTTGGCACTCTACAGCCACCCACTCCTCCAGACAAGGCTCCCACAGACAGCACTTGCATTTCTGAGAGATGCTTAGCCACTCTTCAGGTGGAGAGGGCAAAGCTAACATCCCACTGGTATTGACAAATGGTAAATTGTATTTCCACAAAAGCAGCTGAACACTCCTGGCCCGTAAGTTCTAACGCAGTGTCTTAGCCAAGCAGATGCAGAGTAAACAGGGTGTCTGCATCCAGCACAGTGCTATACTTGGAGAATGTGTGCCTCAAAACTACCAGACAATATATGCTAATTTAAAAAACAAAAACAAAAAAACTTATAGTTCAGTTTGGTAAGGTTCATCCTTTCACAGATGAACATATGAACATACTAAAATCTCTGCATGATGCTGACATGTCAAAACCAACCTACTGATTTAAAGACACCAATGTACCTCTCTTTTTTCCCAAAAGTTTTATTGAAAATGCTTAATACGCAAAACCAAACCAGCCGGGCGTGGTGGCACACACCTGTAATCCCAGCACTCTGGAGGCTGAGGCAGGAGGATCGATGCAAGTTCGAGACCAGCCTGGGCTAAGAAAAGTGAGCTCAAGGCCAGCCTGAACTGCATAGCAAGACCCTGTCTCAAAAAGACAAAAAAAAAAAAAAGTATCTTTTTATATGAAGATGAATGTAAGGGTTTTTTTTTTTTTTTTTGAAACAGGGTCTATGTAAGTGAAGCTGGCCTCAAACTTGTGAGGATCCTCCTGCCTCACTCTCCCAAATTATGGAACTACAGATGTGTACCCCCACATCCAGCTGTAATCAACATTGTGATGAAGAATGCTAATACTGTTTTTCTTTTAATGTATTTAGTACAGGGTCTACGGGGTCTCACAACACAGATCAGACTACGTAGTCATACTTCTTTTGGCCTCCCGAGCACTGGGATTACGGTCATGCACCATTACGCGCAGTCAGGGCTGGCACAGCCCTCCGGGAGCACACCCCAAGCAGGTGCTTTAATCTGCTGACCAGCAGATAATCTCACCAGCCCAAGAATGTTAATACTTAATCCCTTTTATCAAAACAAATTTTCATAGAAAGTATTCCAAAGTACATCAAAAACCAGAATTCTCCTTCAAATACGATAATTCATCAAGACACAAAGATTATCTCTACCTATCATAAGAAACTCTTTTAGCATTAATTCTACATCTAAAATCTCAGTTAAAATCTCTTTTATGTAACAGATATAGAAAACTTTCAACTCACTTTGAAATATTTTAATACAAGCATTTCATAAACAACTTTCCGTGGGTCCCCAAATCAAGGCTGTTACTGTGTGGTAAAGCTTAATAACTCATGAAAACATAAATGCGTGCGTACTCTGGACCCCCAAAACAGCAGAGGCGGTGCGCCCAGAGCTAACACCGCCCCCAGAGCCGCAGCCGCACACACCCGGGCCCGCCATACCACACCTGGAACTCGGACGCCCGCGGCAAGCTGTTCTCCTCCGACCTCTCCAGCGCCTCTGCGGCCCACTTGCTTGCAGCCTCCGCGAGTTCCTTATCAGTCAGCCTGCTGGGCTTCTCCAGTGCCTGGCGGAAAGCAAGCGCATATGGGTTACAGCTCCCAGGCCGACTGCGCTGCGGGCCCTGAAGCAGCTCCGCCTACGTCCACTCTGCGCCAGGGCCTCCAAACCGAGGGGAGGAGCGGGGCCTTTTCCTCCCTCTCCTCCAGAAATGCTCCACAGAGGATCTGTTTTCCGGAGCCGCTCCTCTGGGACACTTGTCCTAGGGGTGACCCACGTGCACTGGCACAAAACCTCGGGGACTCACGTTGGGTACAAAGCTGAGGCTCGACAGCTCACACACAAGCTGTACATAGAGCTCAAAAGATGTCCTGATTTCAACTGGCTGTCTTTGATTATGTTTAATGAAATGAATAATGCCAAAATGTCACTCAACTCCATTCCCAACGGACACAACAGAAACTTCCAGACAGGCCACTTTCACAAATCTTACTGCTTACCAAGAACATTAAGATCTAAGCTTCACTGAGTTGAGCCCTGTCCTTGTCTCTGCTCTAACCCAATACAGTGCAAGTGTGGGCTCTGGAGTTAAAGATAAACTTGGCCTGAGTGCCTGCTTACATGCTTACTCAAAAGATCATCTATGCAGGTAACAATTCTTTAGTCTTCACATTTTCATTTATAAATAGTATTTGTAATATTCAATTTAAAAAGTTATCCCTAGAGACCCAAACCGCACCGCTGGGAGCCAAGCCCGTACGCCCGCCGCGAGTAAGCTCCCTGCGCCCCTCTGCCCCACCTCTGCGTTCCTGCGACTAACTTCCTGTCCCAACCCAGACCCAAACCGCACCGCTGGCTGGGTCAAGATCCCTGGCCCGCCTCCCCCTCCCCCGCT